>BJCM01004984.1:0-15721 GCA_018326385.1 Flaveria bidentis | reverse complement strand
ATGAGATCCAAACATAACCATATTTAAATAAACTTGTAATGGGTAACAAAAATAAACGTAGGTGGTCATGTTATTTTATATATATATATATATATATATATATATATATATATATATGTATATGTATATATATATATGTATATATGTATATATGTATATATGTATATATGTATATATGTATATGTATATGTATATATGTATATGTATATATGTATATGTATATATATATATGTATATATGTATATGTATATATATATATACATATATATACATATATATATACACATATATATATACATTTGATCAACTGTTGGTCCATTTGATCGTTTTTAGTACAAATGAGTTGTTGAATCGTTCAATATCAAATACAAACAATAGACAAGGTGAACAAAGAAGATTAAGAACATAAACAATTCAATCAAGGTAAGACAATGATGAACAATACAATCAATAACAAAGCACAATGATATTTCAGTGAAATTATTGCTTACAAAGGTTACTTGCAACAAGGATAAACGATTAGGGTTTTGCAAAATTGGATAACAATGATAATGATAAAAACTATATATAGTAGTCTTAGTTTCGCAGACAGTTTCGCTGTCAATGAAACTGTTCTGCCGAAACTGTAGTTTCACCCAACAGAAACAACAGTTTCGCCGAGCGAACTAAACAACTGACTGTGAGCGAAACAGTTTCGCTGGACTGCAAAACTACATAAAGCTAATTAAATACAAAAGGAAACTAACAAAAGACCTATTATATGCAAAAATAAACATTCTAGTCTAAGGTGAGTCCAACCTATGCATGATCTTCAATACTCCCCCTAGGTTGGAACTCACCACCTTCACTCGTCTTGATGTATCTTATCAGCTCTAGTTTCCTCTGTTGCCGTTGATTTGTCTTCAACAGCTCCTGCAACAACCTCCTTAGGGGCTTTAGCAAATGATTCTCCATGGTCTCTTCCTGCTTCATGCGCCCTTTCGGGATGAGCACTAGCTTGCCCAAACTGCCTTATCAGATCTTGTATGTCCATGTTCAGATCATCTTGAGCCCTTACTCTCTCTGCAAGCCTTTTCACTTCTGCTCTCACTCCTCTAATCTTATTTGCCACAGTCATAAACAGACTGGCTTCTTTCCTTGTCTCTTCACCCGCCCCAGCCTTGATATGATTCACACACAAAACCAACAAATCTTCATCATAAAAGCTGAAAAGCTCCATAGGGTCAAAGACTTTAAATTCTCTACCATTCTTCACTCTTATCACCGCCTCCCCCGTGTTATTATCATAAAATCATTTCTCAAAATTCTGTAACTGTTGGGGAAGGGGATCCGCCAACCTGACTTTATTCACAGTCTTCGATGGTTTTACCCTTAGGACAATTCTTCCTTTTCTAGTCTCCCAATCGTTATCTTTCTTTGACCGTTTCCTCTCCGCCTTCATGTATCCAAAAGACTCAAAGTTGTCATTTAAGCCATTCTTAATCACTTTCTCCAAAAGTGAGGCTCATTCACTAAGATTGGCATTCAGTAATGGTAGAGCCGCTAGCCTCCTCAGATCCTATTTTGGCAAGGTCTTTAATGCCTTCCTCTTATGCATGTAACTAATTCCACCCCCTCTCCTCTTGATCATGAACATCTTGAGACCAGGGTTATAACACCAACTAATAATCCTCTTAGCAGCCTCCTTTTTACTCAACCCTTCCAAGTTTTGGAAAAAGGGAGTTAGTTTTTCAGGCTCCTTCTCTCTAACAAACCATTCTTCTTTATCCATCTCAAAGACATCTTTATCTAGTTCTCCCTTTTTCGCTACATATATCAATGGTCTCTCATCAACTTCATAAAATTCTGGCTCAGAATCATAATCTACTAGTTGTTCATCGTCCTCCTCTTCGTCAACTAGCCCTTTTCCTTTCTCAACATCTCTTTCAACTGATTTCTCCCTCACAACCTCTTCTCCAACCTGATCTTTTTCTATATCAAATCCCATGTTCACAAACCTAGCCTCCAGAATCTCCTCCTCATTCTCCCTACCTTCATCTTCATTCCTTATTCCAGAACCTTCTGCACCAGCAGTTGCTGCACCAGATGTGCCCTCTCTTGCCCTGGAGGAAGTACCCACGTTCAAGAATGGGTATTTAGAAGTATCAGTTAAATCATCTAACTCAAAATGAGTTAGTTGATTGGGCAGGCCGGCGACAGCTTTCAACTAAGCAACTTCCTCAAACAGCTTCTTTAACATCAAGTTTTGATCTACCAACATCTTCAACATTCCCTCTATCAACTCATCCTTTTGACTTTCCCGCATCTCTTGATTAGTGAGTTTGGTCTTTATCATGCTCAATTCATTAGCCAATGAGCTGTTAAGGTTATGAATCATAGCCTCATCTAAGCTTCCTCTTTCTTCCCTCCTTGGTGTGTCAGTGAATGCTTGATGTCTCTGTTTAGTTCTCCTTTCTGATTCTCCTATATCAGCTTTCTTCTTCGATCTTCTCTCCTTTTCAACCCTTATCTCTTCAGCCCTTTCATTCACTTCATCTTCGAAATCATAATCATTCTCTTTTGCATATCTCTTTCTCTTCTTAGCAGCATCAGTCTGTTGTGCTCTAGTTTCTCCAGATCTCTTATTCTCCGACTCATCCACCCATCTAATGTAGTTCCATCTTTCAGGTGGGTACATGTTTTCCCATAGATGGGTGATCTTCCCAAGTCATGTCGGATGGTACAACAATCTGCAAAAATACGTGGGTCCATCTGCACCAACCTTTTAACCTCCCTATGTCTTGGCACATTTGGAATTAGATCATCAAAGATCATCTGAAGAAATATAGGATACAGAAGTCACTTATCCTTCTTCAGTGCCATCACATTCTCTGCCATACATGCAAATATCAGTCTCGCAATGTTTGCCTTTTCATCTCTACAGCATAACACCGTAGCTTTTGCCCAGTCTATGTTCAGCCCATCTGATCCACCTTTATGGTGATCTAAACACATAATAAAGATGTGGGCAATGAATCTCCATTCCTTTGATAGAAAGGACTTCTTAATCTCTTTTTGGGAACCAAAAGCTGGCCCCTCATATCCCATACTCCTGAATGCTGCGAACACTTCAGTATTTGACATAGCAACTTCCTCTCATTAGTCTTCTTCTAGTCTTAGAATCCTTGAAACTGTTTCAGCTGAAATAGACACATCATTCTCCAAAACTTTAGCAGTGATCCTTTGGGTGTTCCCTCTCGTATCATACTCAGCTGATCTATAAAAGTCTTTGATATGTAGATCATAGATGGTAGTAGAATGAGAGATAGCATAAGCTATAGGGATCTTTGCAGCCACCGTATACAGTCTCTAAATCCTGCTGCTTTAGGATGTGTATCATCCAAAATGGTTGTGACGTTGTTTCTCTCATCAAACTTTAGATTAGCCATTTAGATCTGTAATACAAATGAAATATATTAGAAGAAAATTTAAAGTACTAAAATAAAAAAATAAGAAAAGAATAAAGAAAAATCAAAAAATAAATTAAATTCGTTGGCCGAAACTATAGTTTCGCAGGATGAGATTTAATTTCGGCAGGCGAAAGTATAGATTCGCCAGCAAAATCACATCAGTTTCGCCCAAACAGTGAGGTAGATTCGACAAGCCGAAACAATAGTTTCGGCGCATCGAAACTGAAATTGAGTCAGCGGAACTGTTAAGTTCGCTCAGACAGCATAACCTCACAGTTTCGCTGAGGATTCAAGAATTTTCGTTCAGTTTCGCTGGACTATCGGTAATTTCGCTGGAAGAACAGCGAAGGTACCAAAGAGTCTCGATCAAATATACTCACAATGTGATAATATTAACAAGATTAAATGATGGTCCTGAGTTCGAAACTCACTTGCGAGTATGAATCAACAAACAATCGATATCAAAATCACAGAATCACAATAACGCATGAAGAGGTCACGGAACAACCCTAAGAAACCTAACACTTCGATTGTGCAAAAGTGAGAAGTTAATTTCGCAAAATGACTTATATATTATATAGTTTCGCAGTTAGCGAAACTAGAGTTTTGCCAGACGAATCTACAGTTTCGCCAAGCGAAGCTGCAATTTCGCCAAGCAAAATTCAGGTCGAAAGTGACTTCGCACACAATGAAAAGGCTGAGCGAAATTGCAATTTTGTCTAGCAAAACGATTAGCGAAATTATAGTTTTGCAAAATTATTATTATATATTTTTATTATATTAACATTAAATACCAAGATCTAAATCGATCAGAGATCACATCCTCAAGATATATATTAGCACAAAGATGACTTTAATCATTGACAAACAATGAGATCATACTGATAATTGAATCTGATTACAGTCTTTGAAGAAATTTTGAAATTCTCAATCATATCAATAACGATTGTTGATATGTTTGTCCACTTAAACCCATGCCCTATCTTTTTCAACAAACAACAGATCATTCGTCAAGGTTCGATTATATGCTTTAGAATGTTAGGACCCCACACTCATTTGGCAAAAACCCTCGCCCAACCTCAGGATTTCTTGAATTTGACAATCTTTATAGAACAAGGCTTGTGTATTAGCGTGAAAGTGATTATGAACAAAATATATCATTCTGTGATGAGTTCATCATTTAGATGATTTGACACAACTTAGACTAGAATGGTGAGAACTCCAGGTCTATACTCACGTATAACAAAGGAGATGACCATTTAATCATGTGCCGATAAGAGCTCTAGGTCAGTACTATCGTACAACAAAGGACATCATCACTCCAGATCAGTACTACCGTACAACAGAGGAGATTAGCACAAACACAAGACATATAAATACACCAATCATGGCTCAAAGATATGGCTTATATGATTTGTATCATGGTGGGTATAAGATCAATTCTCAATCCAATTTTTGTCGGGACTCAATTTTCGTGCAGGCCAAAATGATTGCATAAATCCAGACGTCCTTAAGCATATATTTTAATTTAAATCATTATGCTGCAGTCTATTTTATTCTTCAAGCTGAGCCTACCAAGCATATGGTCAAAGAAACTGTTTGATTTTCTATTATTTGTAATTAAAATAAGATGTAAATCGGAGAGCAGCATCCGTTACTATCATTTCTCATTTTAAACGCCAGTCATGCACAAACAAGCATATCCAGAAGATATACAATTATTTCTCGTCATCTCGACTCAAGTTCCCAAAATTATGATTATTAATTAATTATTTTCCCCTATATTTCTTCATCGAAGAGAGATGTGGAAATTTATGATTATTATTATTATATTTTATTTTAGTTTATTATTTATTTATTTTTTTAAAAGGATAACAAAAAAGAAAAGAGGTTTAAAATGATATTAATCCTAACATAAAGATCATTTCATAAAAGCAGGGTTTATCAAATGTTTTTGTGAAAAGATCTGCCTTTTGATTTTTTGTGTCGATGGGAATAATATCAATAAAACCCTTTTCTTGAGCATCGCGAATTGCATGAATCCGTGTTTCGATGTGCTTGGTTCGAGAATGATGAATAGGATTCTTAGCGATCCTGATGGCGGCTTCGTTGTCACAGAACAACGGTGTATGGAGAAAATTGATTCCATAGTCAATCATATGGTGTTGTATCCAAAGAACTTGTGAACAACAACTAGAGGCAACAATGTATTCTGCTTCCCCTGTAGAGAGGAAAATAGTGGTCTGTTTCTTGCTTTGCCATAAAACCAGACAATTGCCTAGGTATTGACATCCTCCAATCATTGATTTTCTGTTTAACCTGCAACCATTAGAATCACTGTCAGAATAGGCATGTGAATCACAATTCCCACCATAGGGATACCAAAGCCATAAATGAGAAGAGCCTTTGAGATAACAAAAAATTCTTTTGACGACCTTTTCATGAGACTCTTTTGGGGCCGACTAGTATCGAGCACAATATCCTACAGCAAAAGTGATGTCAGGAAGACTTGCTGTAAGATACATAAGGGAACCGATCATAGATCTGTAGAGATGAGGATCAACAGGTTTCCCGTTCTCATCAGGAGTGAGGCACGTTTGAGCAGTAAAAGGAGTCATTTCAGGAGACGCGTCATCCATCTTGAATTTCTTCAAAATTTCTTTAACATACTTCTCTTGATGAATGAGAATGCCATCTTGCTTTTGTTCCACTTGTAAACCAAGGAAAAAGCACATTTCCCCCATCATACTCATTTCAAAGCGATTACGCATCACCTCCTCGAACTCCCTACATAATTGAGAATTGGTGGAGCCAAAAATAATATCATCAACATAAACTTGGACAATCAACATTTCACCATTCACTTCTCTCTTAAATAGAGTCATATCAATGGTGCCATGAGAGAAACCATTGCTTAAGAGGTACTGTGTTAGGGTCTCATACCATATTCTAGGTGCCAGATGAAGACCATAAAGAGACTTTTCAAGCTTATAAACTTTGTCGGGAAAATCAGGATCCTCAAAACCTGGTGGTTGACACACGTATATCTCCTCATCAATATCTCCGTAAAGGAAAGCACACTTGACATCCATATGATAGACCTTGAACTGTTTATGAGCAGCATGAGCTAGAAAAATCCTTATTGCTTCAAGACGGGCGACAGGAGCAAAAACTTCAGTATAGTCAATCCCTTCTTCTTGAGCAAATCCTTGCACAACCAATCTTGATTTGTTACGCACCAGAACACCACGATCATCGGGTTTGTTCTTAAACACCCATTTTGTGCAAATTGGGAATTTGTTTGAAGGGAGGTTAACCAAAGTCCATACTTTGAGCTTTCTGAATTGTTGAAGCTCTAATTGCATTGATTCCACCCAGCAAGGATCCTGGAGAGCGGCATGCACGTTTTTCGGAATAGTTTGAGAGATAAAGCTAGAGAAGAGACAAATATTAATCAACCCAGATTGACTCCGCGTCCGTACTCCATCAGTTTTAGATCCAATAATGTTATCATGAGGATGATCTTTCAAAGTCTTGAAATCAGTGGATAACGGCAAGTTGTTTGGAGAGGATTGGCTGATAGATTGTGGATGAGTAGATGGGGTGGAGAGATGGTACAAGCTGTGGTGAGATAGATGTTCGTGATGAAGGAAGGGATGTAGACACAGGTGGAGGTCAAAGATCAAATGATGATGAAGATGATGCAACATCAACTCTCGTTGCATCATTTGCTGAAGATGTTGAATAGAGGTAAGGAATGACAGGTAATGGAGTTAAAGAAATGATATTTGTTGGAGCATTTGAGATGGACGCATCATCGTCGAAAACAAGGAGATTAAAAGAATTAAACACAGTATCGGAGTCAAAGAACCATGCTGGTTCAGATCGAACATCAGACGAGTTGGACTCCTGCAAATCAACATAGAACGACTCTTGAACAAAACATGTTCTCTTGTTATATACCCGATAGACCTTTTGAGAAGAAGAATAACCGACAAAGTAACACTCATCAGACACGGCATCGAACTTTGTCTTCTGGGATTGAGTATTCAAAAGAGTGCATGAATAACTAAATGGTCGAAAGAAGTCAATTAAAGGTTTCGGTTTATGAAAAAGTTCATAAGGAGTCTCATTTTGTCCTTGACTATCAACACCCGGTTTAGAACGTATGAAGCACAGTTTACCGCTTCAGCCCAAAAGATAATGGGTAACGATGATTCTATTAACATAGTACGAGTGGCCTCAATAAGGGTGTGATTCTTTCTTTCAGCTACACCATTCTGTTGAGGCATCCTTGCAGCACTAAATTGTCTTACAATTCCCTTTTCAACACAGAACGAATCAAGAATCTAATTTTTGAATTCAGTACCATTGTCACTTCTCATGGCCAGAACCTTTCTCTTGCTTATTGTCTCAATTGAATGTATTAACTTCTGCAATGCCTCAGCAACCTCTCCCTTGTGAGCAAGAAATCTCACTCAAGAATATCTTGAGAAATCATCTGTTACAACAAGACAGAAAATTTTTTTAGCAATTGATTTAACACTGATTGGGCCAAACAAATCAGTATGTAACAACTTGAGAGGACAAGTTATGCTATTTTCAAGTTTGGGCTTATGTGGTTTCTTATGTTGTTTGCCCTTGGCACATGCCATACATTTTTCATTCACAGAAAAATCTTTTGAAGGAAGTCCTCTAACAAGATTGTTTTTGACTAATTTGTTTATTATTTTAAAATTAACGTGGCCCAATCGGCGATGCCATGATAGAGACTCAAAATTGGAAGCTTTGGAAAGAAGATAGGTGGTAGTAGACTTTGACTCTCTTGAATTCATATCAAGAAGATATGTATCATGCTTTCGTGGAGCACGCATAAGAACCAATTCATCTGATATATCTATCTCAGATTTTAAAAATAGACATTCATCGGATTTAAACAAGATCGAAATGTCTTTATCGCAGATTTGTGTGACACTCAAGAGATTAAACACCAGCTCAGGGACATAGTTAACTTTCTCCAAAGTTAAAGAACCATTGGATACGTCTCCTTGGCCAATCATCTTTCCACCTTTTTTTCACCAGCAAAAGCTACATAACCTCCATTTATAATCCAATAATTGGTCAACAAATCTTTCAGCCCTATCATATGTCTAGAGCATCCACTGTCCACATGCCATACACTGTTTACAACCTTAGTGGATGACTTCTACAATCATATAAAGAACAGATTAACCAGGTGAAATTGGAATCCAAGTTTGAACAATTTTGGCTTTAGGAGAGACAGATTTTTTATAAAAGAAATTATTAACTAATGTTGTTAATTTATTTCCAAAAGAATTCCTATTAGCATGACCATGATGTAGTGTAGGACAATTCTTGACTAAATGATCCTCTTGGCCACACCTAAAAAAGTGTGGTTTGTGTTTAGGTTTGTTATGTAATGAGATAGGAATGCGATCAACATGAATTTACTCATCACATTCAGACACATTAGAATCAATGTCACTATATGTCTCATACATGCCACGAGGTCTGTATTTATGTGAACAAAAATTATTATTTACAGAAGTAGAAGAATGATCATCCGAAGTACAAGTAGTACTAGTACCACTTGTGCTAGCTTCAGATGAAGTTGTTGCTCTTTCATTTGATAAAGAAATATTCATTAGAGTAAAAGATGGAATTGGAAGAGAAAAGAATTTGTCAAAACAATTTGTTTTATGTTTCTTGTTATTCTTTGTAGTGAGCTCATTTGCACCATTAACATAACCATAACAGGAAACATAATCACATTGTACAGAATTTAAAGATGAAATAAAAACATCATGAGAACATGATGAGACAGTGTCTGTTACAGGTTCACTAGAAACAAAAACATAATTTAAACTAGATTTATGATCTAAAATAGAATGCTGAAAATTAGGTGTACTAATACTAGTGCATCCAAGCCCACTAGTTGGTTCATAGTCGTAGTCCTCACAAACAGGCGTAGGATTAACACTCTCTGAACCTGCAGACATACTGTTAGTATTTGTTTTGATCAAATCATTAGAAGGATGAGGAACAGGCATAGGAGAATAATAGTATGTACTAGGTGGAGGATAAACTTTAACATTTTCATATCCCAGTCCTGTTTTAATCCTAGCTCCCCGTTGAGATTTACATAAATCATCATGCTTCATTCCTGATATGGTCCATTTGTCTAACTTTGATTGAAGTTTGATTGTTTCAAATTTAGCAAGAGCAACTCTTTCACTCAAAGTATTAATCTTAACATTTCTTTCTAAAACAATTCATTTTAAGTGATCATTTTCTTTCAAGGCCTCATTTAATTTAACAAAATATTTTGATTCATTGATTTTAAGTTCCTCGTTAGTTCTTTTTAAATCTTTTTCATTATCAATTAATAACCGATTAGCTTTATAAACCCCAAATAATCTTATTTTGCAAGTAGATGAACACATATCCTGAATTACCTCATATGGAAGTCCCATCACCACCTTTTCTGCTGCTAAGGCCTTTTCACATTGGCACACTGGAGTACTTCACTTTCTTTTCTCAACAGTGATAGTAGCATCATCATATTCCTTTCTTTGCTCAGTGGATGGACTTCCTTCCTTCTTTAGTCCTTCAGATTTGCCTTCTCTCATCCTCTCATCTTTCTTTTCTTTCTCCTTCACTGACAAATCAGCCTCATCTTTGAATTCCTTGAATGAATCAAATTCATCTTTACTGTCTGCCTTCCCTTTCCCTTTAACAATCTCAGCCACCAATGCATGATTAATTTCAGTCCTTGTTTCCTCAACCTCTGCACTCCAATCAAAGTTAGAAATCAAGGTAGTCTCATTTTTGTGATACAAATCTTCCTTTTCCCTCTCAGTGGTCATCTTGGAACTCCTGAGTTATTAAAACCAGTGACATTTGTTGATGGACATTCATGTTTAAAATGTCCCAGCTGTTTGCAATTGAAGCATCTCAGTTTGGACTTGTCAATCCTAGTTTTGAATTAGAGCTTTGGCCTCCGAAGTTCTTTCGTCCAGTATGCTCCATTAATCTCCGAGCTCTAAGATTCAACATTTCCATTTGCCACTGAATGTCAGTTTCTTCTAGATCATCAGGATCCACCTAATACATATCCTCCATTGTCATTCCTTTCCCTTTCAACTCTCTAGCCACAAGTGCTTCATAACTTTGAACAAATATTCCAAAAAGAGCCATTGTTTATGATGGAACTGAAGTTTTAACATTCGCCTTAGTATTAGCCTGATCTCTCCCAACACTAACACTTCCTCCTGAAAGATTACTATAATTAACTCATCCTTGAGTCGATGTCTGCATATGTGAGCTTGTAGCGGATGATAGTAATGCAACATTTTGAGTGAAACCAAATGTAGGCATATTGGTCTGATTAAATTCCCTTCTTTTCATGTCCAACTCAAAGGATTTAAACTTATTGATGATATCCATCAACTTGTAATCAGTGAAACTTCTTTCTTGCTTTAGCATTCTTACTTGAAGACTCCACTGAGGTGGGAGAGAATCTAGCAATCGGTTTACTTGTTCATTGTTGGAGAGTTTTTCATCATATTTCTTTAAGGTGCTTGAAACTGTTAGAAAGTGATTTGTGAGATCTGTCAGACTCTCTTTCTTGTATCCTACAAAGGAATTGAATTACTTCTCTACTTGAATGCTCTTATCCTTCACCAGTTCATCATTACCATCATAGAACTCACATAGAGCATCGTAGAGGGACTTAGCATTTTTGTGCTCTGCAAATCGGTTTTAGATGTCTGGTGCCAAACAAAGAGTTAAAGCACCAAATGCTTTCTAGTCACGGTCAATCAGCTTCAGATCCTTTTTAGTGAAAGTAGACGAGTCCATATTTTGAGAGACAACATCACCAACAATGACTGTTGGTATGTGAGGACCATAAATAATCGATTCCTATTGGTTGTGATCAGTGTAGAAGAAGAAATATTTGAGACATCTCTTCCAATCCTCAAAATTATCCCCGTTAATGAGTCTTAGTGGCCTATTGGGAGCAACACTTTCAAGAATGGCAAGAGTGAGAGAGGTTAACTTCGACATGGTAGTTGCGCTGGGAATGATGTAATTTCGGCAAGAGAAGAAACAATTTCGCAGAAAATGAAGTAGTTTCACTGAAGAAAGGTAATTTCGCAGATAATTTCACTGAGAGGGCTAGTTTCGCTGAGTTGTTGTAATTTCGCTGACAATTTCGGCAGCAGTTTAGCTAGCCGAATGTCACATATAGCTTAGTTTCGCCGACAAATTCGCATGAAACAAGCTTGAACTTTCATTCAATGATACTTTTGGTAGCAATTTCGCTTGTAAATCACCCACAAGCACTGTTGAACTTTCGTTCAATGAAACTAGTTTCGCAGTACAACAGAAAACAACTTCAATGAGGATAACCCATGTAGTTTCGCTGGAAGAACTCGTAGTTTCGCTGGATGAACTGATAATTTCGCTGAATGAAGCTGAAAAACGTTTTCAACACGAAATCAATTGAAATCATCAAAAACTCAATGGATTTGAGATCTGATGATTAACAGAGCTTCCCAAACCAATAATCAACAAAATTCAATCAAATTCCATGTCAAATACACACTAATTTGAGCTGAAATTGATGAAAACTTGATATTGAACAAAAACAACCAAAATCTCAACAAATCATGAGCACTAAGGCTCTGATACCAAATTGTTGGTCCATTTGATCGTTTTTTAGTACAAATGAGTTGTTGAATCGCTCAATATCAAATACAAACAATAGACAAGGTGAACAAAGAAGATTAAGAACATAAATAATTCGATCAAGGTAAGACAATGATGAACAATACAATCAATGACAAAGCACAATGATATTTCATTGAAATTACTGCTTACAAAGGTTACTTGCAATAAAGATAAACGATTAAGGTTTTTTTTGGATGTCGAATCCAGCAAATAAATAATAAAAATATGAACCTACCGTACACACACTAAGGATAATATGAGCGGAAGTAGAGTTCGTGTCTTCAGGGATACGTGTCAATTATTTTATACCAAAAACATTTTAGCATAGTTACTTTGATTGATTATGGACTAAGGAGGGTGGGGGTTTTAATTAAAAACTAAAACTAAAAGTAAACTACAAAAAGTAGAAAAATTCTAGTGACCCAATACGACCGTGTCAAAACTGTTAAGGAAATTCCACACGGCCGTGTTAAGGTTCTGCGGGAAAAACGAAAATTGACATTTTTTTTGTATTTTTTAATTATGAAATAGAGATTATTGAAGACGTTAATTAAATGGTGAAATAAATTCAAATATAAAAACTAATTCCAACACTAAGGTAATTTCTTGACTTGATTTGGTTTACGATCATTAACGATTACGGTACAATGACAATTTTCAATTAATGATTTGTATCGATACTAGACATCACGCCGTTTGAATATCCCCTCTGTCTAATGTCCAATCAATCGCAGTTCGTAGATTGGAGCCAACCCGCTACTCTAAGCTCACGCCGTTTGGATCTTAGCGTGCGGGTTGCAACGATAGAAGTATCGATTATAATTAAACACACACGCCGTTTGGTATGCTTAACTAGATTGTGTGATTCTATAACGAGATTGAATTCATAGACAAACTCAAACCATTAATTATTCCTTATATCAAAAAAATCAAAACTTAATTAGGGTTTTAAATCTTGAAGAACTTTATTAGAGAAATTAATAAAGTGGCCAATTTTATTAACAATCTAATATATACCAGATTAGATCCGGGTTTCAGATCAAGAATCAAACAAACAAACCATCAAAATAAAAACGTCTCATAATCGTTTCACATAAGTTCAAACCAAAATCATAGAAATTAAACCTTAATGTTGAAATCAAAGATTGTTCTAGCCGGACATGACGACTAGATCAATCAAAACTAAAATAAAATAAAACGTACGAATCAAAAACCAATAAAGAAACCTAAATTGCTATTACTCCTTGTTGATTCTTGAACTTGATTCTTCAAAATAATGTCTTCAAAATCCTTCCAAGGTGCTCCAAGATGCCTCCTTTTCTGCAGCCTCCCCCCTTTTATCTTTTGAGTTCTTCTCTTCTTTCAACAAACTCTCCTATTTTCTTGGCTTTCAAGTTTTAATCTTTATCACTTCATTTCCAGCCATTTAATTATTCTCCAAAAATAAGAAATATACAAGAGTAGATTCCATCCCACAAAAAACTACTACTTTATAATTAAAATAAAATATGTATGTAATCAATGCAAAATATATGCAGAAATGCAATCTAAAATTACTAAAATTTATGTCTAAAAATATAACTAACAAATCTCCCCAAGCTTAAACCTTTTCTTTTCCTCAAGGAAGTCAAGACTAGGAATAAACCGAGAAGTGAAAAGAGAACAGATAATTATATAATTAAGATGTTGGCAATACCAATCTTAGTCTCGCGTAAGAAGTATGAGCATGAAATCATCTTATTATGCTAATTTTTAGTTGTCGTGGACAAATTGGATTTTCAAGATTTTTATAAACAAATGTGCCCAATTTGCAAGTTATGATCCTCTAAACCTTAAGTTATGGATTTATCGTTTCATATCAATTAAGCCATGTTAAGTTAGTCACTTAAGTATGCCAACACCTTTCTTACACGGTAGAAACCTTCCTAACCTCAAGGACTATAGAGAGCAAGTGGTCAATTTTTCACCACACGAGATCACAAATGATTTTGCCATTAATGCGTCTTCTTTATCATATAACTAACTTCTTCTTTTTTTTTTCTCTCACTTTTTTTTCTTCTTTTTTTTCTTTTTTTCCTTTTTTTTCTTCTTTTTTTTTTCTCACTTGGACTCGGCTCTCAACCTATTTTTGCTAGGTCTCAGTCTCCTTATGTGCTCAGATCGGCATTAGGCACACATGAATATTAGATGTTTTATTTTTATAAACCAAGAACAAAGGACACTAGCATAATGGAACACATTTATCTATATATTACTATCAACCTATTTGTACACGCAACCTACGATTAGCATAATAAAGGGTAAATTCATTTTTTCATGTTATTCTCAAAATCTTTCCCGAGGCTACGAAGATGTTACCATTTTTTTTCGATAGTGCATACCTAATACTATGATTAACTATATAAAATGCAGTCCTAAATGCAGTTCTTGAAACTACCATAACTATGATGCAACACTAAATGCAATATGTCATATGTAATTGAATGATAAATAAGACGAAAAAAACTTAAAATTACCTCTCCCCAAGCTTGAATTCAGCGTCGTCCTCGAGGTTTGAATTAGAGAGTAGGATGAAATTTACTTAGGTGGTTGATGGTGGGGTGGAAAAAACGAAGGATAGATGTGGTTGTGAAGTCAATGTCAGGAAGAAGCCAAGTAGTAATTCTGTTTAGAGACAGGTTTGAGCATTTTTTTAACTCAGAAGGTTTATGCGAAAAAAATTAGAACAAGATAGAAATAGAAAAACAAACAAAATACAGGTTGCCTCCCGCGTAGCGCCTCTCTTTAACGTCTTTGGCTAGACTTTTGGAAGTCTCATTCAGTCTAGTGCCTGTGGAATAAATAAGAAAACTTTTTGATTACTAATTGGTAATTCTATTTTTTGTTCTTCATACCTTGTTTTCTTTTGTGTACTCATGAATATCAATACTTCCATCAACACCTCCCCAAGCTTGAACTTTTCAGTAAGCTCATTTGTTATTTATTCATCAATGCTTCTATTTAACACCAATGCTAGAACATCATGGTTAGATAACTCAAAACAATCATTAGTTAAAGGTTCAATAATATCTAACAAATTCAAAGAAGAAATATCACTGGGATATTGATATCGGTTTGTCAAGCCTAATAAAAAATAATTTATAACGGTCCAAACTCACCTAAGATAGCTAGGGTAAGTCGGGTCGATCCACAGGGAATATGTGGAAAGTGTGGTTCTTGTAAAGTGTAAGGGTTTATTGAAAATACTTTTAACTTAACTAAATTGCAAAAAGTACTTAAATCAAAAAGTAAAATTGATTGTAACTAATGGTAAGAGAAGTAATCCTCTCCAGGGTTTAGGTTTATGACTCAGGCTTGTTCTTTTAATTTAACGGGTCACATAGACATAACCAAATTAACTCGTTTTAAGACAATGAATTGAATGACACTGTGTCTACGCACTTATCCGGATCATACCCTACGTTTGTTTTACCTCAATCCCATCCACAATTGACGTTTACAGATGAAAAGAAATCTAA
>BJCM01004969.1:0-15851 GCA_018326385.1 Flaveria bidentis | reverse complement strand
CTATGATCTTGCCAGACACTTTCTGATGACGTTTGACTCTATAAAGCTTTGTGTAGGCATTCTGCTTTTAGGGCGTGCGCTGGGCTTTAATCTCAGCTTTCTTGAGATTAACATTTTCGTCTGAAGCTTGGGCAGTGCTTTCTTCTTCCTCTTTTTCTTTTTCAACTTCATCTAGTTTCTCAAAAGTACCACTATCAAAGGTTTCACCCAAATTGGGGATAACATTTCCATCCAGATCAGCTAACTGAGGATAATGATTAGCAGTGATGTCCTCTATCTCGATTTTGTCGACATCGTTAAGCTCACCGTCACTTGCCACATCAACTATAGGAGCATCTTGACTAGCTCATCCGATAAAGCCTGAATATTTCAGCCAACTGCTCAACCGCCAGGTCGTGTATGATCTCTCCCTCCTCTGGCGTGTAGCTCATAGACCTTCTAACTATCCCTTGCAAGTCAAGAATCATAGTTAATTGAGTCTTGACCTGCTGAAAGGGTAGGACATCAAATTCATCTGTCTGTTGAGCCTCATTTGATTGATTAAACATTAAACATATCACACATAAGTCATTATATAGAACATTAAGACATAAATAATCATTAATTACATTAATGTAATACATAATTCAAGTACAAAAAGTTTTTAAGTACAAAGACATCTAATAATTACTTTTATCTTGATGTGTTGGTTCTTCACTTTGAGCCAAATGTGTACACCACCCATTCTTTAATCAGTTCCTTAAAAGATATTTGATTGGCCTGAAATTATCACCTTGCCAATGCGTCAGGAGCTTAGTTTCAACTTCACGGTCATCACCTTCTTCTAGGATCATTAGTACTTCTTCAGCAAGCTTTTGGCTCTGTTGTGGATTAATCTGTTATTCATAAGCCTGAGAGATATTCCAGTATAACCAATAAGCATCAACATCTTGTACATTAAGTTACATAACCTCATTAGTTTCTTGAGAATCTTCATCATCCATACCACCACCCATTTGCATAGCATTATTTCCATCTCTGTCCAAAACATCATCTTCTTCCTCTCCAACAAGTAGGAGAAGATCATGTGAGAGCACGTGGACAGGTGGTTTAACATAAGTGCTACATATGCATTCTGGATTTGGTCGGACATCTCATCAATTCCTCCTCTCCTTGACGCTATGTACTTACGAATGACATGAGCTAAGCACTTGAACTGGGGGCACATGTTTCTCTTGTTGAGCAAACATGTGCTTGGTGTTCATTATCCATCGTTCAACCATATTGCTGCAACACAAGAAATATACATTAGATTTGTTGCTAGACTCAACAGGTGAATTTAGAATGATTTTGTTCTACTGATTCAATCGTGCGATTGAACAATACGACTGAATTCAGTTGTACAATTGTGCCTGCAGCTGAGTTCAGTCATGCGATTAGGCCTGCGACTGAGCTTAGACATATGATACACTGTGCGATTGAGTCAGTCATGCGACTCAACCCATAAGCATGATTCATACGTGCGATTGAGTCATTCGGTTAGCTCAATTGTGCGACTAGAGTTCATCTGCGTGTCCATTCGTATATCTCACTGTTGAACACCAAAAATGTCAATATTTGTCAAAACATGACATTATATTTTGTGTTTAGATTCATTTGGACCGCAAAGACTCAAATTAGCACTTAGATTCATTTAAGCCAACATGTGTGACCATTAAAGTGGTCTATTCTTAAGAGTTGTCTCAGTTCTAGGTTTTAGCATCTTCAACACTTAAAGATGCAATTAAATCATTCATTTTGACCGAGTTCAGTTGCAGAGTACCTGTAGATGAGTAGAGTAACTGTTAGAGACAATTATCAGGCAGAGATCACAAGCAAATGAAGTTTGAGTAGAGTTTCTGTGAGTATGGGTGATTTTAGAGAACTTGAAGGGTGGTAAGAGTTATGATCGTCTGACCCCTTTATTTATACTCGTTTAAATTTTCAGTTGAGCGACCAAACCCATACTTTTGCTCCATTCGTGCGACTGAGCCAATAGTCATGCTTCAGTCGTGTGACTGAATCCATACTCATGCTTCAGTCGTGTGACTGACTTATACTCCTTCATCCATTTGTATGATTGGCTCAAACTTATGGTCCAATTACATGGATGTCTCATACTCATGGTCCTGTCATGTGACTTGCTCATACTTATGGTCCATTCGTGTGACTGGCTCATACTTGTGGTCCAATCGTGCGATTGGCCCATACTTATGATCCAATCGTGTGTCTGGTTCATCCTTATAATTTTGACCTCACACTTTTTCAAACACTTAAAATTTTACCTTTTAATATTGAACATTATGACCGATGATCGTATCAGACATGACCTTTTAATTTAAACTGTTTGATCACCTCACACATGATCCTTTTAATTTTAAAACTAGATTTGTCACCTCGGACGTGACTCATTTTAATTTTGAACATTTTGGTCACCTCAGACGTGACCCCATTTGAGTGAGTGATTCATAGATTAAGTCTAGTAGTAGAGTCCGATATCTACGTAACAAATTACTAGAAAACAAAAAATTGGAAAACATTTTGAAATTTAAAACAAAACATGACATATTTTTGTATTTTTGATTCGAGATGGAATTAAACCTATTAGAGTACATCTAACCGATTTTACTTCAAGAACAACACAGCTTCAAGTTAATTTTATCTTTTCTGGAACGATTCATTATGGAATCATAGAGGTATATCAGAATCATTTTGGACATTTTAATAAACCATTTTGATGCTAGATTCTTGTTTTGACCGAGAGTCAATAGCAGTTTTAGGAAATCATACAAGAGCTATAAGATGAACACAATAATTTTGACTTTCATGAACTGCAGCTCATGATGATTGTCAGTATACTTGTCCATTTAAATCCATACAAAGATTTTGACACACATTGGTGATGGGTTAAGGTTTAATTATTCCAACAACCATTTGTGGATCCCATGCTTATATGGTAATTAACATTCCTCAAGAGATTTTGAGCGGTCTACGGCTATATTTCAAGAAGAAACTATTCTAAGAGCTTTCAAAGAGATGCCAAGCCTCAGGTCAGTGCCATCGGACAACAGAGAGGCGCAAACAACAATGAATTCTAGAATATTTAGGTTATGCTTATCCTCAGGTCAGTGCCACCGCACAGTAGAGAGGCACACAACCTATCTTCTTGTTAAAGGATCTAATTTTCTTTTTGCACATAACGCACCAATAACATAAGTAATTAGCTTCATTGCATTTAGCATTTTTCCATGTGCTTTGCTCATTTTTATGGTCGTCTGCACATATTTGTGCCGTTAATTTTGCTCCTCACCCCATATTGGATTTGCGTTAATTGTGTTCACCAGGGATAAGATAGAAACCCACAACAAGTTAAACAACTTAGTTTGAATTTAAACCACCAATGAGGTCTACTCATCTATTTTGTTGAATCTACCGACACATCATATAGTAAACTAGCAACCTGTAGGTCTACTTTCTCTATGTTACCTCAGTAGCAGACTAGTTTTACTATCATTTTTCCTTTTATTTTGCTTAGACTTCTCAGACTTATACTTTGAATTATGCATCTTTTTTATTTAAAATCTTTTAAAGTCTCAACCAATTTGTTCCCTGTGTACAATCATTTTCCAAAAAAGTTGAATCAGAATCATAAATTTGATTTCATTTCTTTTAGCTAAGCTACCCTCCTCCCTCATTTTTTATGTAATTAAATACTGCACGAATTCCATACTAAAAAAACTATTCTCCCACTAAAATTCTAAAATCATAAATCTTTTTGTGTTTTTGGATTTTTGATAGACAGAAAAATAAATAAAAGAAAAAAATAAAACCATGTCGGACTATGCACTTTCTTCTTCTAGAATTATGTCACTTTTCTTTTTCACACCATTAACCTCAAAAAGATATAGAAACCTAGGTGTATCAAATGCTTTAGTGTAGAGGTCGGCACATTGAAAATGCATATTTATTTTAACAACATCGATTAAGTGCTTTTCAAAACAGTCACTTATAAAGTGATATTTAATACCGATGTGTTTAGTTTTAGGATGTTGGACCGGATTTTTGGTGATAGCAATAGCAGCAGAATTATCAACAAAAATAGGGGTGTTAAAAAATTGCAAACCGTAGTCGCGCATTTGTTGTTCAATCCAGATGATTTGTGAACAGCAACTTGCAGCAGCAACATATTCAGATTCACATGTTGACAGAGTAACGGATGTCTGCTTCTTACACTGCTAGGTGACTAACCGTCTACCAAAGAACTGACAACCCACTGAAGTTGACTTGTAATTTATTTTACAACCGCCATAATCTGAGTCACTATACGATGCAAGCTCAAAGTTATCATCATGACGATACCACAATCCGAGTGTAGGAGTACCTTTCAAACAACGAAAAATCCTTTTGACCCCGATGAGGTGATTTACTTTTGGTTTCGCCTGATATCTGGAACAAAGACACGTCGCATATATGATATCAGGACGTGAGGCTGTGAGGTACACGAGAGATCCAATCATTCCTCTGTACATGGTGGCATCAACCAGATCACCATTTTCGTTGGGTGGCATGTCATGGTTTGTGGCAAGTGGAGTTCCAGCTGCTGAAGGATTCTCCATGTCGAATCGATTGAGGATATCTCCTACATATTTGGTTTGATGGAGGAAAATTCCCTTAGGTTTCCGATCCACCTGTAAGCCGAGAAATAACTTCATCCCCCCATGGCACTCATCTCAAATTCTCCTTTCATTACTGATTCAAATTCTTTATATAATTCTTCGTTTTTAGAACCAAAGATTATGGCATCCTTATATACTTGAACTCGCAGAATGTCATTTCCTGTTCCTTTGATGAAGAGAGTTCCATCAATAGTACCCCTCTTATAGCCATGCTGACAAAGATACTATGATAGAGTCTCAAACAACTTCCTTGGTACTTGGTGTATCCCATAAAGAGTCTTATCAAGCTAGCAGACATAATTAGGATGATCAGGATCTACAATCCCATATGGTTGGTTGACATACATCTCTTCATCAATCACCACATAAAGAAAAGCACACTTGACATCAAGCTGGTAAACCTTGAAGTTCTTGGGTGTAGCAAAAGCTAGGAATATCCTGACAGCTTCAAGTCTTGCTATAGGAGCAAAGGCATCTATGTAATCAATTCCTTCTTCTTGAGTATACCCATGAACAACTAGTTTAGCTTTGTTCTTGATGACAAGTCCTTTATCATCCTTTCTATTCCTAAACACCCATTTGGTTCCTATAGTAGTCTTCCGATGAGGAAGAGGACATATGTTCCAAACCTTCTACCTATTGAATTGAAGCAACTCCTCTTGCATAGCTTCAACCCAATTTCCAACCTTTAGAGCTTCATCAATTTTCTTTGGCTCTATCTAGGTCAAGAAACAAGAGTGAAGACAAACATTTGCATCATGGGTTTGTCCTTTTGTTCTTACCCATCTATCAACATCTCCAATGACGTTTGTGGAAGGGTGAGACTTATGTATCCTTAGCTGAGGGATCAAAGCAAGTTGCTTAGATAGATCTAAATTAGAGAAATTCAGATCTGGTAATAAGGATAAACCTTCCACATTAGTACACTTATCAAGATTAACATGATCCAATGAGTGTGTGACATCAAATATGTTGTCCTCAAGATTAAATTAAAATGAGTCACGTCTAAGGTGACAAATCTGGTTTTAAAATTAAAAGGATCATGTCTGAGGTGATCAAATGGTGTTAAAAGGTCATAATGTTTATCAAATGTTACATTTTAAAGAGTTGAAAGTGTAAAGGGCTCAATCTCATAAGTATGAGCCTATTGCACGATTGGATCATAAGTATGAGCCATTCAGATGATTGGATCATAAGTATGAGCCAATCAAACGATTGAACCATAAGTATGAGCCAGTCATACGACTGGACCATGAGTATGGAACAACCATGCGATTGGACTACAAGACTGAACCAAACGCACGAATGGATCAAGGAGTATGAGCCAGTCGCACGACTGAACCCCAGTTGCACGACTGAAGCATGAGTATGGGCTCAGTCGCATGACTAGAGCATGCGTATGGGTCTAGTCATATGATTGATCATTAAGACATTATAAAAAGAGGGGTGAGTTGGTCGTATTTCTCACCACCTCCCAAATCGTTCAAAACCTGCTCAAACGTAGACACCCTGCCAAAATTTCTTCTCACCTTTATTTCTTGCTGATTGTGTTACTAACTGATATATTGTTCATCTACATGTATTATGGGACTGAAATCGATCAAAATGACCGGTGTAATCAAACCCTAAATGACCTAATCGCCTAAAACTAATAAATTAGTAATATTCTTAAAATAGACCACTTAAATGAACATAATCATTGAAATGAAGGACATTAAGTGATATTTAGAGTTCATGTGAATCTAATGAGTCTAAACAAGACGTATAACATCAAGATTTGACCAAGATTTGGGGTCGGAGTGTCACACAGAGCATTCGGCGAATGGACACTCCGAATGAACTTTAGTCACACGATTGATCCAGACGCAAGATTCATTCCCACGATTGAATCATTCGGTGACTTAGTTGCACGACTAAGTAAACCGCATGGCTTAACACACGACTAAGTTCAGTCGCAAGCTCAATCACAGGACTGAACTCAGCCGCATGCTCAATCACACGACTGAACTCAGTGGTATGATTCAATCACACGATTGAACCACTTTGATCTAAAACAAGATAAGTGTCAAGTATCATCTCTAATACACATCTCTAATGTATATGTTTATTATGTTATAGAAACATGGGTGATAGATGGACCATGACCCCAAAGCACAACATATGTGCTCACTTGGATGCCACCACTCGGAATGCTTCCGAGTTCGCTGGGATTATTGCATTTCTTAGGAGATCAAGGATCTTCAAAGCCATCTCGACACCATGCATACCGTACGGATCCATACATCAAGCATTCTGGGAAAACGCCAGGTAAGAAAATGATGTATCTACATGATGGAGTTTATTTTCTTAGGCTTATGAGATACCTTATGTTGCTTCCTTTTTATGCATGCAACACAATCATCATTAGTTGTAAACTCTTTCCTTGGCATTTCAGTTACCAAATTATTCTTAATTAGTTTATTCATGTTCTTGAATTTTACATGGCATAATATTTTATGCCATAGGAAAGAATTATCATTATTGGCTTTATACAGAAAGCATGAAACTTCTCCAGAGGGAGAGGTTTCTTGCAAGTCCATCTTGTACATGTTCCATTTTCTTGGGGCTCTAAGTAGAATATGCTCATAAGGGATGATGACCCCGACTTTCAGAACAATGCACTCATGCTTAGTAAACAACATGTTTTGACTCTGATCACAAAATTGGGATACACTCAGAAGATTATACCCAAGCTCCTTGAAAAACTTTACCTTTTCAATGCTGAGCTTACCATTTGTGACCTTGCCCCATTCTAAAATGTAACCACCTTCATCTCCTCCAAAAGCAACTGGTCCTCCATCAGTCCTTTCAAAGTTCTGGAGTAATGACCTATTGCCTGTCATGCCTGGAATAGCCACTATCAATAATCCAGACATTCCTGTTTGTCTTGAGCTGTCCCTGCATGAAGAAAATGATTAGTTACATTTGCAATCCCAAGCCTTACTTGTCTTGGTCGAAGGTAATGCAATAGTAATAGATCCAATGGTTATGCTTTGAGGATCTGGAGTTGTTGTTGATGGTGAATTCTCAGTTACTTGGTCTTTCGTGGACTTCCACACCACCTTTGGAAGCTTGGACTTGACCTTCAATACTTTGGAAGCTTTGGAGACTTCGAAAGTTTTGATGACTGGACCTTCGGAAGATTCTGCAAACACTGCAACAGACTTCAGTGCTTCGGAAGTATTCCTTCCTTCCGAGACCAAATGTTCTTTCGAAGGCAATTTTCCACTTGCCTTCTTCTTAGTTTTGAAGCTTCCGAAGGGAACAAATTTTCCTTCTGAAGCTTGAATCTTTTTGGTCATGTGAAGAGTACCTTTAGGATTGTATGGACAATCCTTAGCAAGATGAGAAGTACTTTCACACATGACACACTCCATTTTCTTCTTTCTAAGAGCCTTTTGCTAGGAACAAGACTGAATTTGGTCACATCCCTTCTCCACCCTCATCTTTTGCAGATGCTGAGACAGACCTTTTAGGCTTAGGACTGTTCTTAGAGTTGGATGGTCCAGGCTATGTAGAAGTGGTACATAACGGATAAGCCTTCTTCTTGGTACTGAGATGATTTGAACATGAAACATAACTTTTAGTTGAAGAGTTGAGGTTGATGTCTTCAGTCTTTACTACTTCAAATCCTGCAGATATGAATATATGTTTCTTCTTAGGATCAAAGGTAGCCTTGATCTCTTGAGCCTTCCAAGCTTTTCTTTTGCTCTTTCTAATCAAGTTCTTTCTTATTGACTTGGTCGTCACAGTCTTCTTCTTCTCCTCAGAAGGATAGTGGCCCTTCTTAGAATACTCCTCTTCACTCTTCTCTGAGAGATTCTTCACTGTCACTTCTTCATCCTCTTCACTCAAAGGATCCATGAGAGGAAGCTCATCTTCACAAGTTCCAAACTAGGTGATCTTACAAACAAGATTGTGTGTGGAGGAGCTATCTCATTTGATCCTAATTAGCACACTTTGTTGTGAAGGGATGAGAATATTATGTTCTTGAAGGTCTATTCTTCAAGAACACACTTTTTTGCCTTGGCTTTGCTGATCACAAGCTCAGCCTAGCACTCAACCAGCTTAGTTATGAGATCCTTGATCTGAGTCCTAAAGTTTGTATGCTAATGTTTTAGAAGTGAAATGGTTTTCTCTAAGACCTCTATCTTCAGTTTATAAACATTTTCAGACTTTCTAAAATTAGCTTTTAAGATGTTTAAGGACTCAAGGTCAGATCTCATTTCTAAGTTGTAGGACCTGTATCTGTTTACTTTAGAAATGCATTTTGGGGTATAGAGATGTTTAAATACCTTGGCTTCATCATGATCTGTCATAAGTGCTTGGTTTGGAGAGGCATCTTCCACCTGAAAGCTCCAGTCAAAGCCTCCTTCTTCAATAGCCACGGCCGCTTGTTGCTTTGGCTTCTTATTTTTGGTAGCCTTGTTAGTGTAGTTTGGTCTGGACTGTGCTTGGCCACCATTTGTTCTTGGTGCCTTACACTCCCTAGCAAAGTGGCCCATCAAGTTATAGTTGTAACACTTGTCTTTGCTTTTGTCAAGCCCAAACTTTCCATTGGTTGCATTGCTAGGGAACTTCCTTCATGTCCGCTTGAAGAAGTTTTTGGCTTTGTGAGTGAGAAGAGCCATCTGCTGGACTATCTACATGTACTCCAGATTATCTGGATGGATACAGTCCAGGTCTTCAAGGGTAAAGAGAAAGCTCCCACAACTTTCATTAGAAGACACAAAGGCTTGAGAAGAATTTTTCTCTTGGAATGGGCTTCCTTGAGTGTAATTCTCCCTTGGTGTCTCAAGGTAGGTGATGAAAGGACCCTTTGATGAGTTGTCAGGGTAGCATATGAGATGATGTTGGGGTTCTATGCTATCCCTTTCAACCACATGAAGGGCTGAATCCAATTGATTGTTAGAGTTTCTAGATGAACCTTGCATGTTCATCTCCATCTGGTAGCTACTGGGAATCCCATATAACTCCGTCAAAATAAGAGTTTTCAGGTTCTCAGTCCTCTTGATAACCACACAGTAGTGTGTCCATTGCCTGGAAAGTAAGGACATGAACTTCCTTACAATGTCTCTGTTCTCAAGAGCAACTCCTCCATCCACTAGGGTATCCATAATATCAACATACTTAAAGTATTGCTGAATTATGGTTTCACCTGCTTTGATGGTGATCTTTTCAAACTGCTGCTTCAGGAGATCCTTCTTGTTCTCCTTTGATTCCAAGAAACCCTCATACATCAGTTTCAATGCATCCCACAACTGCTTAGCTGTTTTGCATTTCTTGAAACCTTTGTACATAGAGTTAGGAAGAGTAGTCTGAAGGGTTGTCATGGCTTTCTAGTCAATCTCTACTCTCTTCCTCTCTTCATCAGAGTAGTCAGCCACAACCATGGGTATCATACCACCACTAGTAGCAAAAGAGGTGCTTGGTATGTATGGTCCATTCTCAACAGATTCCCACATTCTTGAATCTAGAGACCTGATAAAACCTTCCATTCATTGGCACCAGGTGTCAAAGTCATCAAGAGTGATTAGTACCCTTTAATGGACACCCTGCATATTTAAAGAAAATTATTAGTTTAGGTTTAGGACCTAAGCTTTTACTGGCTTGGGTGACCCAGAGGATTCACACATCATGAACTCAACCCACTTTCCATTAGAGGGTGAGGGCATATCGTTCTTCTTAGTGTTCTTAATATCAGACACTGGGCTTGATTTTTCTTTCCTTAAGCCAGTTTTGTGTAAGACCTGTTTGTGATAGACAGATGACTGGCTTATGGTTTGAACTTTAGGGTAATTACTTCTTTTCGGTGAAGTAATAGAACTCTTTTTAGAAGAAATTTATTTAGTATCATGAATTTCAATTTTCTTTCTTCGTGTCTGATAATAAGGACAATTAGAAGCGATGTGTCCGCTATTTCCACAATTGTAGCATGATCTACCTTCTACATGTTGGAAAACTTGTCTTTGTGGGGAAGTGTGTGATACAGGTATGACTTTAGTCTGGTTGGGTTTGGACACTTCTTGTTTAGATTTTTTTATTTCTTTAACAAATTCATTGTTTGAACATTTTTAACATCTTTAGCCTTTTGTTTATTTGAACTGTGACGTGGAGCACGTGGTTGGTTATATGGTTTGGTCGTCTTGGGTTCAGAAATAGACATGTTTGAACCTAACATTACATTAACCTTTTCAAACTGTTCTTCCAAATTCACAATAGGAATCTTACCTTTAGATTTGAAAGTAGCCTCCTTTTGTTTAGTGACAGATTCCACCGGTTTACACGTGGAATCTGGATCACTAAATAGAGGAGTGGACACCACATGATCCTTAATAGGATTGTTCTTTACTGGTCTACATTTAGCATTTAACAATATCTCATGTGGTGGTGGAACCACATTGTAACCCAACCCCTTCCTGTTATTTCGTTCTTTCACTAAGTGTTGAACTATGTGAGAAGAACTGGTCCAACTATGCAGTTTTTGTTTTAATGAGTTGACTTCGACTTCTAAAACTGCCTTTTCTTTCTTAGTTTCTTCTAGGGAGTTTAAGTAGAACTTTCTGTCATTGGCTTGATTAAAAGCAACAACTTCAGTTTCCCTTAGTTCTATTTTCTCTGTATAACTGTGCTCATTTTGTTTTAAAATCTGATTAGCTTCTATGCAGAATTCTAGGTCATTTACTAAGCTATCATTGTGGTCTAATAACCTCGCAAATATTAAATCTATTCTTCTCTAAATTTGTTACATTCATTATAAGCCTGATTTTCAAAGAGTTGGTCTTTGGTACTTACCTATGAAGATTCGGTTGAAATAGACATCAGCATAGAGTTGGACTCTTCAGATGAGGGAGATTCCGAACATGTAATTCTAAGATCTTCTTCAATCAGGTGATTGACCACATTTCAACTGTGATTTCACCTTCACTTGCAGTGCCATCATCCAAACCCTCGACATTGGCAATGTTCGATTCACCCAAAGTCTCAAAACTAAAGGTCCAATCTTGTCCTTCATCACCTTGAGCAGTCAAGGCCTTTGTCTCTTTGCTTGACGAGGTAGCTCCACTTGTCGGTTTGTCTTGACGGTTAAAAGACGAGAATGGATTCTCGTTACCTATCTTCTTGGGCTTTACACATTCACGTTTTAAATGCCCCTTTTCTCCATAGTTAAAACATGTAACTTTGATTTTGTCGAAACCAAAGGTAGCATATTTTGAGGATATCAAGTTCTGTCCAGTCTTCTTCATAAACTTTTTCGCTCTCCTGACAGCACTTGCCAAATCCCACATAATATCCATTCTATCTAATTCATTCTCGTCCACGTGCTCGTAATCCTCATTTGCCAGATGGCAATTTTTGATCTTTCCTGCAACTAGACCATCATAAGAAATCAACAACTGCGGCTAGAAGGTCCATATGCTCCTTTGCAACCACCAAAGTAATATTTCCGAGATTCTCGATCTTCAACTTCATAGCATTTGCTTTAGGTGCGATATATTGGGCACTAGATGACCCTAACGTTTCAGATCCAGAAGTTGTAGGTTGAGAAGGAGCGATTGAACTAGACACAAATGATATTTGAAGAGGTCCTCCTAAACTAGTTGAAGTTGGAGAGGAGTTATAAAGTGAAAGATTATGGTCATAGGATCTTTTCTGTGACCTGTACTTCATCCTCAGTTCATCCTCCCACAATTTGAGGATGAATTCGTTTATGTCTAATTTTGCCAGTATATTGTTCTATCTCAAATTAGACACAAATGAGTCCCAATTCTCTGGCAGACCATCGGCAAAGCTTGAGACCTTATCTTCCATTGACGTTGAGACCCCATGAATGTGAAGTTCACTCATTAGATGGTAGAACCTGTCTATGACATCATCCAAGCTTTCTTTACCCTTCGAAGAGAAGTTATCAATCTCCTTTTTTAGAGCCTTTGCCTTTAGAGCTTTCAACGTTGCATTCCCGTCATATCGTTTCTCCAAAGCTTCCCATAACATCTTTGTCTGTTTGTTCTTTCCCATGTCTTTTGGTATAGACTGAGTCATTAGGGCATACACCTTCTTTTCTGCATTATACTTCGCTTTCTTGCTACCAATCTCCCACCCAAGGTTAATTTACCACCATCAACACCAACCGCCATACTATAACCTATCTTAATGGATTCCTAAAGGTTGGGATCAACTCCATTAACTTTTAATTTTAGAACTCAACTGATTTACCTGTGCGAATGAGTCACTCGTACGATTGGACTAATGCGGATAAGTCAATCGTGCGATTGGACGAATGCAGATGGCCAATGCGGATGACTCTCTCGTGCGAATGAGAGGTGCGAATGAATTTAATCGTGCGATTGGATTCAGTCGTGCGTATGTATTGAGCGATTGGAGACAAATGAATAAAGATGTTCAGTCGTACGAATTGATGAGTGATTGAGTTCAATCATGCGAATGGGAGGTGCGATTCAGTTCAGTCGTGCGATTGAGTCAATCGTGCAACTGAAGGCAACTGTTTTTGCAAAATCGAAGGTTTTTGACACTTTGATGCGAAAACACGATTTTTCAAGAACCCTAATCTTCCGTATGCCGAAATACGTAAACTTTTAGACCTGGAGACGTCAAAACACTGTTTTACTCAAAAAAGGTGACTCTTTTGAATGAAAAATGTGATTTTTGCACAGAAAGTAATCGAAACACACGCAAAATCTAGTGCCAAATCTCTGATACCACTTGTTAGGATCGTGTACGTATAGAGTGCTAACTGATAATGCGTGAATCCAGATCAAATAGTGCGGAATCCTATTTGATTGGCAATCCAATCAGTGAGAACGCAGTTCTGATCAATCTAACGATTAAAGAAACGTTAAGAACTATTAGAATACGATCAACTGCGAACTATGAAGTTGGAACAAGCTCTCTGGAGTCTCTGGACAGCAAGGGTACGAATATGAGTCGAGATTCTTGAAGTGTTACGTTTTTCCACGAATTAGGTGGTATTTATAGGTTAGGGTTTGTCAATCGTACGACTGAACCGTTAGCATGGTTTAGTCATGTGACTAAATCATGCGATTGATTCATACGCACACCTGAAGGTTCAGTCATGCGACTGAGCCAATCTTATGTCTAAATCGTGCGACTGATCCATTCTCCTAGTTTAGTCGTGCGACTAATCCAGTCTCCTGGTTCAGTTGTGCGACTGGTCTATTAGCAAGAAGTATTCATGCATATGGTCCATTAACATGGTCCATTAACATGGTTCATTCGCATGAAGACTTTATACGATCAAGTTTGAACACGTTTCTCAATCATTATTGGCTAAGAACTATGTACAATAACCTTAAACCTATATAATTAGTTCAATATGCTTTATTACATAATAAACAATGAAACATTAAACATTATAAAGCATCAATTACATATTGTATTTCATTCAACTCATTCATTACATATACGTAAGATATGACAAACATTTTACATTAACCTCCTAAACTAGGTACATACGTATCGACAATAATAATAATCATCATAATGATGATGATGATAATGATGATGGTGGTGGTGGTGGTGGTGGTGGTGATGATGATGATGGTGATGATGATGATGATGATATTGATGATAATGATAATGATGATAATGATGATGATGATGATGATGGTGGTGGTGATAATGATGATGTTGATGATGATGATGATGATAATGATGATGATGTTGCTGCTGCTGCTGCTGATGATGATGATGATGATGCTGATGATGATGATGATGAGAATGTTGATAATGATGATGATGATGATAACAGCTGATAATAATTATAAGCCGTATAAAAGATTTAAACCATAAAACAAAATAATTGATAAAGTAACTAAAATATAACATGTATAAACTAGTAAAATTTTCAGTCCGACGTAGCGTGCGGGTTACACACTATTTTAACACAAAGGAAATTATTTGTACATATTATATCCATTTGAATTTTGTGACTCTTCATTTTTAAACAGTTACTCATGTTGTGACATATTTATTTTAATATATTTGTAAACCTAAATTTTATTTAAAATTGAGGATGAATAGTAATATAAAAGTTGTCAAGACCGAGAGCTTAAAGTTTTACGGTTCCGCTGCAACGCGTGGCTTAATCTACTAGTATTAAAGGAAATATAATAGGGGAGAAGTGGCGACTTCTAGTCAACTCTAAATTTATGTTTTTTGTGTTTATCTCCTATTAAATGATAATGATTTCAAATATATAAACTTAACAATCTAATGTTTAAATTACAAATTTTCTTATTCTAATAATTTATTAAAACATAATAAACTATATGATTTATATTATATCTTAGTTTAAAATATAATTTCAATTTCTAATTATTATTATCATTTATAAATTCTTTAATATTCATTATTTTTTGTTTCAACCCTATTTAGTGACATGTAATATACAAAATCATAAAAATTAAGGTTTTAAATGTTGATATTATTCTACGCATATAATACATAGGTTTTCAATCTTATAATACATCAACTTAAACTTATGTCATGATTTGTGAAGCTTATTAATTTGATGATAAATTAGTTTCTTTAAATTAGTCAACGATTGTGTAGAACTGTTCGATGTATGAATTTGGCAATTTAAAGCTCTTAAAAAATACCACACTCAAGAAATTGGTTTGACATTAACCTTGAAAGATAAAGAAATCCTATTTGAAGATAAGCACTTGAAGTGTTCAAGATAGATATGATAACCAAGAAAGTTGATGGAACTCAATTGACGGGCAAGTATGAGGTCTTCTTTAAATAAAACTCCATTTTAAGACGCGACAATAAAGAGTCAAAAGTAATGATATATGACCAAGAGATATTAATATTCACTACACGAGGTGTTAATAATATATCAAGCTATACAACTCTGATACGTTTTAGGTCCTGTCTAAAGATATTAATATTCACTACATGAGGTGTTAATGATATATCAAGCTATACACGGGAGGCTTAGCATAATCACTTGCAAGTTTGCAAAAGTCGATAGATGTTGTTGGGTTGGTCGAGTGGTGAGTTTCGAGTACTCGGCCAAGTCATGAAGTACTTAGACATGATAAATTATAAACAAATTCATTTTAAAGGAATTAT
>BJCM01004957.1:6753-20798 GCA_018326385.1 Flaveria bidentis | reverse complement strand
ATATACATATACATATACATATACATATACATATACATATACATATACATATACATATACATATACATATACATATACATATACATATACATATACATATACATATATATATATGTGAGTACCATTTCAAAAACTTATGATACAGTTTATTACTCCCATTTGATAGAATCTAGAACCAATTTTGTTTATTTTCTTTGAATAACTTAAAGTCGTTTAGTCAAAAAGTTTGAGTCTTTCTCACAGTATGTTATTCTAGCGTTGGGACCAAAACGGTTCTAAACCGATAGCAAACCAAGACCGAACCAGTGATATACAATTTACTTTATTATTTTTATATTTTAAACTTTTGACTATAATTCGGTCCCAAACTATTATACACAATAAAAATAGTAGACTAATTAATATGACAAATAAAAGTGACATTTAGGCTTTCTTTTTCCAATTAAAATGTAGTTGTCTCTTACAAGTCATTAACTTGTTTCATGTCAATTGTCACCTATGGTCCTATTCTAAAAGGAAAAGAAAGCAACTTACATGCTTCACAAAATATCTTCATGTTTCGTGTTCCCAAAGGACAATGAGTCGTCATGATTTCGTTAATGTCATCCGAATCTTGTTGCTTTCGGTCCTTAAACGTTTGTTCTAGTTCTGACATGTTTGTCTCCTCAGCTGTTATAGCTCCCGTGGGGTTATAAAATCTATTCGTGTTTGATGGACGACAAGTTAACAAATTGAATCAGAAGATTGTTTTAGAAAACACGAATGATGTTTTCTTGTATTTATCGGAGGAAATTAATAGTAAAAGTAGTTTGTAGCTTTACCTTGACTAATAGATATGATGATGTTCAACTTTCTCTGTGTTTTTATTGCACTTTGTTGTATTTATAATGAAAATAGAATCTAGAACTATAATATAACATGTTACGTAAGTTATAATGATTAATCACCAATATATATATACTACTAGAAAACAAGGGGTTTTGCTGCACAAAATTTGCTACACAAATTTTTTTGTCGCAAATTACTACACATTTATAACAAATTTACAACGCATAAAACACCCTTAAATTTGCTACGAACTTTGCGACAAGTTTACGACCAAGTAAAAAACCCTGTATTTCCCTACAAACTTCCGTCGCAAAAGTGTAGTAAAACTTATTTTTTGAATTTATATAGCTATATAACATTAAATAAAATAAAAAAATATGTATTTATGATAAGTTATTTATATGTTGTAACGCATTTGCTACGCACAAGTAGAAAAAACAAGAGATGTGTCACAAATGCGTCCAAAGTGTAAACAATTATATAAATAATTATATATGTATATATGATAAATAAAATAAAAAATATGCTAAGAAAAGTTATTTATACTTTGTGACACATTTGCTATGCACAATTTAATCAAAACAAGAAAAGTAATATATGCGTCACAAATGTGTCGCTAATTAAAATAAAAAAATGTATCTATTATAAACTATTTATCCTTTGTGAAACATTTGCTACACACACTATAATTAAAATAGGAAAATACGAATAGTTTCGTAAAATGATGTGTGTGTGTGTGTGTATATATAGGGGAATGATCAAATGAAAACCATGTTTATAACTGATAACCGTGAAAACCACCACTACCCAATCACATAACTTATAATTGATTTAATATTTTAATTGTTTAAAATATATTTGAGTAAATTTCAAGCTTATTTTTTGAGGTCATTGTATATTTTTAGCTTAAACTTCAAGAAATGACAATGATGACGAAACAACTTACGTATACGTAACTTGTATAAGTTACATATATACAAATCATAGTTATATATTTGGTAACACATACTTACATATACATTGTAACATTTGCCATTTTCAAATCATAAACCTAAACCCGAACTCATTTCAAACTTTCATACGATGTAAATTTCTTTATTAAACTTATATATTCTAGTGAATCATATGAATTATAAGTGCAACCAACATAAAAAAAGATTGTTTTACAAGTGCAACCAACATAAAAAACTAAGTTGTTAACTAAAACATTTCAAAAATTAATAAATAATTTTAATATATTATTAAATCAAATTAAAAACTTATTTGTTTAAAAATAAAAAAATTAATATATTATTAATATATTATTAAATAAAATATTGAATCAAATTTTATTAATATATTATTAAATCAAAATAAAAACTAATTTGTCAATTAAAACATTTCAGAAATTAATAAATAAATTTAAAGGTTTTAAAAACTTATAATTTTAAATTTAATTACTTTTAAAGAATGACAAAGGTTATAAAAGCATTATTAATTCTTTTATGTAATTGAAAATCAATAAAATCTATTATGGTTCAAATTTAGGTTATTCCAAAACATTATAAACTTACATGTTAAATAATTAACTATTCAAATGGTTATTCAAATATTTATTTAAATAATTAATTATTATCTGTTCATTTAACCATGTTATATCATAAATAGTTAATAAGTTTATTCCTTAAACTTTCATTTAAGTTTTTAAAACTTATAAAACAATATAACTTTCTATTATACTTTATTCTTATTTTTAAGGTATGATAATATAAGACCTTTATAATAAATCATATAAAAGCTCAAAACTTTATAAAATAATTTTAAATAATTTAAAGTCATTTAAATAAGTATTCAATAAATTACCTTTATCAAATTTTAATTAACTAATTATTAAATTAATTATTTCTTTTCACACATCATACTTAATCTTTATTAAATCAATATATATTCGACTAAGTTATCATGAATGTCTTTAAAATGTGACTATATATACTTGTTCTATTTGTACTGGTAATTAAAGAGAATGTTGCAACATGTACGAGTCGATGGTTACATTTGGATCCTTATATGTTTAATGAGATGCGTTGAACTATCTAAAAAAAATTAAGTTATCGTGTATGCATCACGAGACATTCGCATACTCGTTTGATTCTCGGAAGTGTTTGAGAAGCATAAAACTAAAAGTTATTTAAGAAACCAAGAAAATAAATGTGTCCATGAAATTAAATATCAAAATCATATTATAAACACATTGTTATGTTTTATCACATCTGTTTTTCTAATCTTTTTTTATTTTGTATCGTCTTACGTACTATATATAATATAAGCTTTTAGATCATTTGATATTCTAATGATCTTGTTTTTATATATACATTTTTAGTTAAAAAATTAAAATGCATAATTGTATTTAATTCCAATTCTAATAATTAACTATATTGTCACTAATATCATAATAAATTAAAATACATAATTGGCTCCATTTCTTTCCAAATCTTGAATCACAAGTATGTTTCCATAGTCCACTAGCATTCCTTCCTTCTTCGCATCTGAGTATCAGAAACTCTTGGTTTGGATTATTCGATCCCCAAATCAGATCAATAGGCTATGACCAATTCGCTTAAGGTGTTGCCGCAGGTGTTACGCCGATTCGATTTTTGGGGGTTTGAATCCCGGGTGTAGGTTTGTCATTATCATTAACATTCAACGGTGCTGCTGAGATGGTGCATCTTAATTATGTGGTGTGGTTTTTCAATGTGAACAATGTCTCTTATGCATATACTATAAGTTGTATGTCAATTGAACATGTAACTTTGTTTTTTACATGTATCGTCCATTCTGTTCCTATTTCAGTCGATTTTTATTCAACATGTTCTATTTGGATTTTATCAGACGTTTTTGATATTGTTTAAGGCATGGTCATGCTCTCATCTCGGTCGGATGGAAACACCATCAGGTATGTTTTGTTTTCAAATATTGATACCTAGCGTTTTATTTGGCACAAATCTAATTCACAAATCTATTGTTCTTATGTGGAGGTTTGTGCTGACTGGTAGGTTTTGTTGATGAATTAGGAGTGTAGTTTTGGAATTAAGTGAGCAAGGGAATCATTTTGATTGTTTACCATACTGATTATATTCAAGCAAAGGTTTATCTACAATGAGAGGTATACACATTTTGATGTTGTATTTATTACACAAGGAGAAATAAATCTTGTTGATTACATGATATTTTTTTGTCTTTTTTTACATTTGCAGTTCAAGCAGAGTAAGGATACTCATACTTAAACTACTTTGTAGGTTTTTCATACATTTTGTTTAAAAATAAACTAACGCAGAGAACAAATATTTGAAGTAATTGTCAAAAGATAAACTCAAGAAGTCATTCACTAGTGATTTGGGCTATCATTGAACCATGATAAAACAATACCATTTTAGTGTATAGTTATTTTTATTCATGTTGTCGAGATTCATGGATTGCTCATTTATAATCTCATTGGAATGTTATTTGACTTGACATAGACATAAGCCGAAGGTGACAACCTTTGTGAAATCCTGCAAGACAAAGCGACCCATATTTGTTTTATTTTTGGAGTATCATATCCTGAGCTAATAAAACATTAAAGGTAAATACTAAATACATTTGATTTCTTTTTAGATAATACACATTGATGGATGCATATATGAATCTAACTGTTGTATTTGTGAATTAATCTTTAGTCTTATATATGAATCTAATGGTTGTAATTGGGACTTATTATTTAATCTTATAATGAATCTAATTGTTAAAAATTATTACTGTTTATGTTATGGTTAATTTGCTTTGACTATTCTAGTTAATTTGCATCCCTTTCTACTCGCTAGGATTTATTAATGCTTATACTATCAAAATATAATGCTCATTTTACAACATTATATATATATATATATATATATATATATATATATATATATATCATCTTCTTGATTTATATATGAGTACAAAACCATAAGTGCACTTGTATGATTTTAACTTAAATGATCATTTAAGTTTTCTATTGGACCTTTGATAGGAAAACATTGGATGACACACCAAAGTACGACATCAAGCCGATCGGAAAGCCAGAAGGGGATAGGCAAACGATGTTATTTTAGACACCATTGTGTTTAGTAGTAATTGTTATATATTATTTCAGATAATCATGCTACATATGTAGTTTACAATATAAACTGATTGTGATGTATAAATTTTTTAATGCATGTTATGGTATTGTGGTTTAGCTTGATTTGTTATTGTTGTTTTTAAAATAGGTTTTTAGATTATTTTTGTGGAAAAAATAAAATTTTATATTATTTAAATGTAAAATAAAAATAAAATGCGTTGCAATTTATACAAAGATGGTGTGTTGCAAATGTGTTATAAAATTAGAATCTTATAGAAATACTAAGCGTTGCAAGTGCGTCGCAAAACAAATATCTCATAGAAATGTTGAGCGTCACAAATGCGTAGCAAACTGAATAATTAATTAAAATATAAATAATTTTAATAATGATAATTAATATTTAAATGATTAATAGTGTGTGTCGCAAATGGGTAGGAAAATTCCAACGCCATTTTTGTGTCGCAAATTGCGTAGCAAATGTGTTGCAAATAATTTGCGACGAGGGTTTATGCTACTCAAAATATGTGTCACAATTTTGTTGTAAATGTCGGTTTGCTACGCATTTGCAACGCATATGCGCGTAGCAAACTATCCAGTTTTCTAGTAATAAGCTCGTTTAATTGAGAAAATTAATAAAATAAAAATTTTAGTATACTATATATATTTACTTATACGTACCAAAAATTAAATTGTCACCCAAATATACATAAAAAATGGATCTATCACATAAGGGTGTTCAAAAATATCTAAATCCGAGAATCCGATCCGAAATTATATCTGAATTTCAGAAATTCGAATTCGGATTCGGACAATCATTTTCAAAAGTGTCGGATATTCGGATATCCGATTATCCGGAATCTAATAAATATTTTTTTTTATTTTTTTAAAATTTAGACATATTTTTACTTTAGATCGAGACTTTTTGGTGTATATTGGGAATTTTATGATATGAGTTGGTTTTTTATATTATTTTTATAATAGCGTATGTCTAATTACTGTAAAAAAAATAAAAAACATAAAAAACATAAAAGAATAAAAAAATCGGTTATCTGAATTTGAACACCCGGACTACCACTCCACAAAATATCAAATAATAAAATTACATTCTAATAAAACAAAAAATAAAAGTAAAATAATGCATTTAATATTTTAACCTTAGTTACAAGTTATTGTTTAAAGAACATGTCTCAAGAAAAAACATACAAATTAAAAAGAACTAGTTAATCTTTCTATTCATGCGTCTTGTTTTTCTTTTAAGTTTTAACACTAAAAAAGAGATGGTTTTAGTTGTAGATATTTTGTCAATAATCTCTTCATGAAAGTTACTCTGCTAGTGTTATATTATTAGAACACATGACGAGAGTGTAAATAATTTATCGACCGTTACTGACATAGAAGTTTAGAGAACCTAAAGTGTGTATAGGTCATGTCAAACGAATATTCGAGCATTATAAAGCCATGATGGTATATCATACGCTTAATTAGATGTCGAGTTTAACATGTATAGATATCGCGTAAGTTCTCTTATATGTATAACAAAATACGTGAACATCAATATAATTTAAAAAAATACATATTTAAATACTAAAATAATTCAAAATTTGATATTTATTCTATAATAATATAGACATAGTAATTACTTAAAAACCGTCTTTCCATGAAAAATAACTATAGTCCAACAAAAATTGATGAAAAATAACGAAAATTGACGAAAAACAACGAGAATCCAAGTTTTCCGAGGTGGGCCGCTTAGCTATTAGACCGAGTTGGGCCGCTTAGCTCTGAGTAGGACCAAGTTGGGCCGCTTAGCTTGAGTAGGACCGAGTTGGGCCACTTAGTTGTGAGTAGAACCGCGTTGGACCGCCTAGCTCTGACTAAGACCGAGTTGGACCACCTAGCTCCGAATTTGTCCGATTCCGAGTTATGGAACAGAGTTGGAGAAACTCGCTTCAGTAATGACTGAGTCCCAAGTACACCCTGAGTACTCGACCTAGTTGGCCGAGTTTTACGACTAGCTTTGAATTTGACCGAGGGTGACCGATTCCGAGTTATGAAACAGAGATGGAGAAACTCGCTTCAGTAATTGACTGAGTCCCAAGTACACCCTAAGTACTCGACCTAGTTGGTCGAGTTTTATAACACTGCTATGTCTTAAATGATTCAATACCCAAAATGGTTTTTATAAATTCAATCTTTTTTTATTTCATCATATTTATTTATACTAGAAAAGTGTTCGCGCAATGCGGCGGACAACATATTAAATTCGACACATGTTTCTAATATTTGTATATTCTTGTAGTTTTTATAGAAAAACTATTATATTTTTTTCTAAACTAAACTTTAAATCAACGAGTAAATGAGTTCTGCATATCGACTTGTACATTTACGTATTAACTTATTGTACCTTACAAAATACAAATCTGTTTAGCAAAAAGTTTACACTTAAACGTTTAAAAATAAACACAGGTTACAATCTAGTATCAAAAAGTTTCTAAACATGATAGATTAAAAGAAATAGCTAAAATCTTGAAACAAATTAAGTTTTTTTTTTGTTTATGGGTAGATAATGTAATTTTTTTGTAATTGTTAGTAAATATAAGGTTATTATATAACTAATTGTATGTGGTAGTTTGTAAATAATGTTAAAAATATTATTTTACCTTCAAAATTGGTTGTATCTTATACATTAAATAAAGTAATTTTTTTAATTTTATGGTATCTTAAAATATCACTCTCATATGTTATATATATAGTATAGATATGTATACTAGTATAGTATCCCGTATAATACACGAGTTGATTAAATAATATATTAGATAATTTGTAATAAAATTTTAAAAATTATAAATGATATTTGTAAATAGGATATGATTGAGTTAAAAATAAATAAGTAGTTCAAGTAAAAACAACAAGAATATCATTTTAAATTTTATAAGAATGTATTTTTTATTTGTTTTCTTAAAATTCTGGTCTTTTTTATTTTAATTTTTAAAAAATAATTATCTTATAAAACTTAGAAAATATGGTATTAAAAATACTTTCATATCTTAAAATTTTTTTATGTCATATATTTTTAAAGTGTATTTTTCATTATAATATCAAGTTTTTAAAATTTTACAATATCTATTTTTTTCATTTAAATAATATAATTGTTATTATACATACTATTATCATTTATTAGAAGAGAGATACGAGAAAATAAAAACGAGAATACTTAATATGTTGACATGTGACATATTAAAAACATTTTTTTATTACAGGTAATAGATTATAGAGAAAATATATATCATCCCCGTTTGTTTAGAAAAACTATTATTTTATGTTTGAAGATGTTGCTTGTATCTATGTTGGGGTACTGCGCGTAGCCTCTTTGAGTTCGTAGTCTAGTTGTAAAAGTTAATTCTAAAAAAAACTAAATATTAGAAATTGATGCAATTTATAAGGTAACATAAATAGAACTCGTGTCGTCTTTAAAAATAAAAATTTAGAAAAAATATAAGACACATGAGTGGCACACATAATAGATTCTTTTCTGGTCCATTTGCATTGTATTTGTCTAACCCAACTTGCAAATTTTTTATTTCAATTAAAGATTCCATCATTGGCTCCCACCCTCCATTTTCCTTTTATAATATTCAACAAGTAGCTAATACTTGTTTGTTGGCACTCTTGAGTCTTGACTCTACTAACATTCACTAGCCAAACCAAATAATACACAACCTATCACAATCATCCATTGCGTGTGTGTATATATGCACTCATACAAGTAACCAATAATATATGTGTGGATCTAGGAAAAGAAATGAAAACCTAAAAAGTTTGAGAAAGAATCTAGATTATTGGTAAGAAAATTCAATAATTAAGATAAATGACGTATCAAGTATTTAAACGAAATAAAATTATAGCTGAGAAAGACAAAAGGAGAAAATGGGCATTGTTAACTTTTACCTAGCTTTCGTTTTTCTTTAAACATACATAAACTTTATATACTTCATTATTAATTTTTAAATATCATCAAATTGTTATTCTTTACCTTAAGCATGGCATTAATTTTTCTATTATAAAAAAAAAACTATTTTTGAAAGCATTTGAACTAGGTGGAATGAAGAATCATAATTCATTCACGCGACATGCCAATCTCAATCTCGTGTGTCTTTTTTGTCTGAAATTGTAGTTTTTTTATGGGACCATTTACATGTCATCTCTAAGATATGTGACTCTTTTGGTTGCTTCCTAGGTTTTTAACGCTATTTAACATAACATGAAGCTCTACTTAATATATCATATCATGCTTGGATCAAGTCATCTAAAGGCATTAAACAAATGGGCGAAGGTTAACATGGTTATAAGGGTTAGGCCCTTTTTTTCAGAAGTATAATTTTTTGACCCGGTATTAAACACAAAAGAAAATGTTTTCGTCACTTTTATATATTTCATTATGATAGGAGTGTTATTTCGACAAATGTACAATTAGATGATTCCGGTTTGATTAGAACTTCGAATCATCCAACCACATTACCTCATGAGTCTATGATCATAACCAAATCAACCAAATGACAATTACCCATCTTTTTTTCTTTTCAACAACTTATAATTCATCCATCCCTTCCGACTTGTATTGATACTCTTTAGGATCTCTTCTTTTGTTTTAAGTTAATTACTATGATAATTAACTCAAGCGGTTAAGGTAAGGTATCAAAGACATTAAAAATAGAAAAGTTTTAGGTTCAAATATCATTCGAAGCAAAAATACTTTAGGTTAAACCAGGAGGTTTTTCTAGTTGGCGGTGCGATCCCGACTAAAAAAATTATATACAAGTCTGATTAAAGTAACATCTATCGTACAAAATAACGTCGTACATTTGTCATTGAAAGAAAAAAAAAAGTTTATATCAAAAAATCCTAAATGATTATAAAATGGCATAACCAATAAGCATCGTCAACACCAACCCTTAAATCACTCATCACTCTTTCTCTCTATTTTCCCCTAATGGCTGCCACCATTATTATTTATTTATTACACCAACATCAAAATATCCCCATCAATGGCCTAAAATCATCTTCAAGATTCTTTGCGTCCTCAAAATAACCACCTAATAAGATTCTAATCATTCGATCACTGAAAAAAGGAATATACATAGGCAGTGAGTGTCAAAGTGTGTCTTTTCACATGAAAGTTTTCACAGTCTAAACCTTAATTCCTTAAACAACAATCTGGGAAAACACGGGGAGTTGCTGTTCTACGGGATAATCAGTTGCTTCCATGAACTTACGCCGATGTTTGCTTGTACGAAGATGAACGAAAACGCTTATCGTGTCGAAACCACCTCCCGACTCGCTCAATGGCGTATCGATAACATGGGTTCGTCTACTTATCGTAAATCTGATCCTTTCAAGATCGGTATATGGAACTGGTAAGTTTCTTGTTTCCACTGGTTCTTAGAACAACAGAGTTTTCACAAGCAGAAATCAAGATTGAATCTTGAATTGATGATCGTGTTATAGTCTAGTGGCATCTGATATTTATTATTCTTATAAAACGGGTTATAGATGAATTTTAGGAGTAGTTTATGGAGGGCCTGTGAGTTCACCATTCAAGAAAAAGATTGAGCCTTGATTCTCGTGTGAATCTTGAATCTTGATGTCAGTATTATTATTGGTTTTGGTGTGAATCTTGAATCTTGATACTTGAATTCAGTTTTGTTATTGTTTTTTTTGTGTGAATCTTGAAACTTGAATCTTGGTTCTTGAATTAAGTATTATTGTTGGTTTTTTATAATTTTATGTAATGTTTTGACGGCTGGACCGGGCGGTCAGATTGGAAGTGATTATTTGGCTGGTCCTGGTATACTTATTAATATCGTTTTCATTTGAACCGGTTAGCTGGTTAGCCGGTTAGCCAGATCGTTAAATTGGATATAAAACATTTTTTTCTTTAAAAATCCCATTTAGTGATTAATTTAGTAGTCCCGCTTCATATTTTCACAATTTAATTAAAGTCTTCAAAATTGTAATCTATGTCAAAACATAAGGTATTTACATATTTCATTTCAATTTATATGCCTATCTATATCTATAGTTAGAATTAATATAAAATACGTGATGTTTTCTGGTTTTTAAAAAATCTAGTGTTAATGAAGCTTAATGAAGGCTGCGAATATGATGTCCATTCTGAAATTATTGGTTATATGCAACCAAATATGCATTAATTGTTGATTAGCTACTTACAATTGAAGCAAGTTTGGTGATTTGAAATGAATTCTTTTTTTTATACATGAAGGAGACTGATTGTGGAGAAGAATCGTAATTTGCTGATTAGATTGTACCCAGAAGTATCAAGTTTAAACAAAGATAGCACGCCAATCGCGTCCTTTATCATACGGGTGGTTTGTTCATTGGGAGGTAGAAAGGCCTTGGTTCATCCAGGTAGTCAACATTGACTCGAAAGAAGTCAACTTTCTGACCCAAGATCAGTAATGAATACTAATGGTCATACTAATTTGACAAACTTCAATTTGGTGTAACTATGTGATTGCAGAAATTAGAGATAAGCAGCTAAAATGTGGTGATGATTTCGTGTGGGCACTCGAGGTTCCACTTGGCGGGAAATTCATCATAGATGTTGAATTTCTTGATCTCAAGATTGCATCTGCAAATGTAATTTTACCACTATTCTCTTTGGTTAAATTTCAAGATTTTGTGTGATATACTGATATCACTAAATAATGCATTAAGAGTTGATTGGTTAACTGAAAGTTGTTACCTGAGGGTGTTGTCGGTTGGCGAGCTAACTTTGCTCATATGGTGGTTAGATTTAGGTCACGAGTCGATGTCATGTGCTATTGATCATCTGATGCCAGTTTGGTGTGATATGGTGTGACAGGGTAGCGGATCTTGCTCTGTGTGGACTGAAGGTTTTACCCAAAAAGAACTACGCGCAACCGCACTTTCCTCCCTCAGGAAAATGTTATCAGAAAATATTCACACGGATATCACCATCAATGCTTCCAACGGACGCGTTGGGGCCCACCGGGCCGTCCTGGCTGCCAGGTCACCAGTCTTCAAGACCATGTTTACCCATGACCTTAAAGAAAAAGAAATGTCTGTTATAGACATATCTGATATGTCCATTGAAGCTTTACAAGCTTTCTTAAACTACATATATGGCAACATTATAGATCATGATTTTCTCACTCACAGGCTCGACCTTCTTCGAGCAGCTGATAAATACGATGTTAAAGATTTGAAAGACGCATGTCATGAAAGTTTGTTAGAGGATATTGATACAAATAACGTGCTTGAAAGGCTTCAAACAGCTTCTTTATACCATCTGCCACAGTTGAAGATATGCTGCATGCAGTATCTTGTTAAATTTGGTAAGATATTTGACATTCTAGAAGAATTCGATGTGTTTATACAGTCTGCAGACAGAGGACTGATTGGTGAAGTGTTTAATGAAGTTCTTTCTGTGTGGAAAGGGTTCTGAGTAACTTGCTCAACCTGAAAAAAAAATTGGATACATACATGTATGTAATTATGTATATATGTAACATTATTTGTTAATTATTCGTTGCATATGTTGATTTATGAAACTAAATGTACCCAACTACCGAAGATTTGTTCTGTGCATAATCTGTTGTATATACATGTATAAAATAGTTTGTTCAGTGAAAAAGATTAGTTTAATTGTGTTTATGGTTTTGATAAACATGGTTGGTAATGGCTTCATATGCCTTTTTCATTTTGAAACTTTCATGATAAATTTGTACTTGCAGAAGGCTATGATATGATCAAGTGATCAGTAAATGTTTCACTCACCTTCTTATGACCTTATCTTGTCGATGAACTGAGTCCTGGTTCCAAAACAGGTGTTGCTTGAATCATGGTTTTGGACCCTTTTGTTTCTTTGCAGATTCACCTTTATCTGTCTCATCTTACATGAACCTTTAATTGAGGTAGAGAGATGCGTGTGAGGCATATTTAAGAACATGAGAATATGAAGAGGAATATAAAGCACCTATTGTTACAGAGAGCATATTCTTTGGATACTTGGATCGAAGTTGAAAATTTTAGGATTCTGCAAAAGATTGAATCTTCATCAGAATATCATGTACCTGCAGGATGCCGTTGCTGAATGACAAATGATAGTAACTAAATCTAATGGCTGTTTGGTTGATTTGTTATAGAGACAGCCGATAAAAGTGTTTCAGCCATTCTTGTTTGCTGCAAGCCTGCAATTAGTTCGAGTTTCTTTCTTTAAACTAGTTTCTTAAGTTTGACCATCGCAATAGTTATAAATACAAAGTAGTATTAGTGTTCTTTTTCAACAAGTTTTTTAATATTTTGAGGTAACTTTAACATATTATGACTACACACATTTAACGATTTATAAACAGACATTGCAGAAAATGCTGCAACAAAACGATCCCCTTAAGCCACTACGACTCTCCTTCACTGTCTAAATTCCTTTCATGCAAATCCAAGTATTTTGTATTCATTGTTCATACATAAATGCTTTAGTTCCTTCTGATCACAAAGTAACCAATAGAATTCACTTTTCCAGTTTTAACTATTGGAGAATATGTTGGTGTCCTGTAATTAAGTAATGGTCTAATGGATACCAGAGTCTCAATATATCAGAAAATTAGCGTTTCTGCATGTGGGTGTCTTAAATTTTTTGACTTTTGCCAACCCATTTGAAACATTTTCTGTTTATACAAGGTCATTGGGCTTGCATTTTTTTATAAATGACAATATAACCAGGCTTTGACTTGTCACGTTTACCCCGTTTGATAAACATTTTGTTTTTAGGTAGACAGTTGACCCGTTTTAAACTAATATAAATAATGTAATTTTACAAGGTCAACCCTATTCCAGTGTTACAATGTTTTGCCCATTTATTACAACCCGACATCCCATTATACCATTTACAACTTGATTATAATATTTACAACCTGAACGTTGTCTCGTCTACATAAATGGGTTACATGGGTTCTTTTCAGATTATAAGTTTTATCGTGTTAATGTTGATACCTCACACACGCATATATATATATATATATATATATATATATATATATATATATATATATATATATTC
>BJCM01004915.1:0-18267 GCA_018326385.1 Flaveria bidentis | reverse complement strand
AGCCATCTATGATTCTCATTGTAACTTGTTTATCAACATCAATGAAATCATAACATTATTATTATCCATCTCTTTGTTCTTTGATTCACACACGTCCACCCATCTTAATTTTGATTTCTAGATCTAAACGAGATGAATCCTAAGATCCAAGCTCAACGAATCTGAAATATTGATGATTCTCATTGTAACTTGTTCGTGTTCGTTCATTAAAAAATGAACATGTTAATGAACTGTCTACGAACACCCACCTAACGCAAACGAACACAAACAATATCAAAGGAAAACAAACAAATGTTCATGAACATGATGAACACAAAGAAGTCTATGAACACAGATGAATATAAATGATTACATATTTATTTTAGAATAAAATAAATATTTTTATCACAAAATATACCAAAAATAAATAAACACGTAACATAAATATTCAAAAACATTTGACATAATTGTCATAAAAATAACTAACACAAAAATTAAGAACATAATCGAACATAAACGAACACATTATCGAACATTCGCGAACGGACATTAACGAACGTAAACGAACACATTATCGAACGTTCACGAACATAAATGAACGAACACAGGTTGTGTTCATGTTCGTTCAATTAACTAAACAAAGAAAATTTTCTTATTCGTGTTCATTCATTTAGTAAATGAACGAACATAAACGAACTACCCACCGAACAGTTCACGAACTGTTAATTGAACGTCAGTTCGTTTGTAACCCTAAAAATAAACAACGATAAAGCCATAAAGGTATAACTTTGAGTGATCGTGAGTAGCAGAGAATAAAAATATTATTATTTATCTGTAAATTTAAAAATTCATTATTCCCTCTTATAAATTTTTAATGAGTAAAATAGATTTAAAAGTTAATAATAAATGTATAAAAGGTAAAAGTTAATAAACCAAATCAATTTATATGACATCCTGTTAAAAAGAGAGCGTCAAACACAATAGGCTTCGCTACTTTCCCAACTTCATCATCGTCAATTGCCCACACCTGCTTATCGACAAATTGGTCAGTGTGTGTGTGTGTGTGTGTGTGTGTGTGTGTGTGAAATGGGGTTTACAAGCAACAGATACTGGGTACTGAGGCATGGTAAAAGCATTCCCAATGAAACAGGGGTCATTGTTTCATCCATGGTTAGTTTTCTCCCTTATTAATTCTTTTTATGCTCTCTGCTAATGATCTCACAACTTCATCAACGGCCTTTGCTCTAGTTTTCAATGTTGATTAGCAAGTTAGCATCTTTATGCTTTGCATAATCCGAACAGACTTCTTTGGGTTTCATAATTTGTGTTGATGTTTATGTTTCTTGAAGCCAATTCTTATTCTGTGAAAACTAAATTTCTCATTTTGCTGAAGATGAGGACCAGTTCATCTGATTAATGAAAGTAAAGAAATTGGAGATGTATTGGGATTAACACATTTAGAATGGCCTATGAGATCATATTATTCAAGATTGTTGAGAAGTAATAGTAGAACAATGTATGTAGGGTATCTACTTAAATTTCATCTCACAAAAGTTGTGTTTGATGTCTATTAGGTTTGAGTCAAAAAAATATGGGTGGAACATGATCAAATGTGAAGAATATATGTTGTTTTTTTCAGATCATGGTGGTGATTAGATTGGAACACTTCTAAAAAAATTCTATTTAAGTACAGAAATGCTAAAACTACATAAGTACATGTATATATTGCTTTAATTGTGATGTATAAGACAGTTATGTATCTGCATAACTACCTCCCCCTATATGTGACCAACACCACATACAAGTGGTTATGCAATTGTTTACTTAAATCTGGTTATTGAATATGCCATTAATAAATCTATCTCTTTTTGGGCAAGTAATTGGCATCATGTATGTTTTCTTTGAGATACATACACACATGTTTTTGCCAGGATTTGGTGAGTTAGTAAACCAGGCTTTACAGGTTGTTTGGTAAAATGCATTTAAGTTTCTTGAACAATTACTTATAATGGTCCATCTTGTATGTTACACACATAAATTAAATCCCCTTCCAAACTATTTGATGATAACCAATCAGAATAACATAATTACATGAATCACAATACATGAAAGGTATTAACACCTTTTGTGGACAATCAGACTTGTTTGTGGGAAGTACAAAATAGCTTAAGGTTTAGAGCTTGCTAAGTTGAAGATAAAGAACTTGTAATTATTGACAGGGTGGGAAAGGGGTAATGTGAACAACATATATATTGCTACTTCAAAGAAGAAGCTTTAAAGCTGTGTTATGAATTGGTGAATATAGTGTAAGAGGATCGTTCAATACATACCAATTTTTAGCAAAGAATTGCGAGAACCACTTAACTACTTGTACCTAGTAATTTAACTGTGATAGATTAGGTGGTTATATAATTGCATCTCTCTCTCTCTCTCTCTCTTTCTCTCCCTCTCTCCCCCTCCCACCTCTCCCCCTCCCTCAATAGTGTCTCATTGTACAACTATTTACGTGGTTATCGTGATTTTTTACCTTAAATTGGTTGTGTATTGAATAGACCCATATATAGTAAATGCAATTTCTTCAAGATCAATATCATTTATTCCATATGGGCTTGTCAACAGGAAAATGGGAAGCTGGAGAAATACAAGTTGGCTTCAGAAGGTATCAATCAAGCACAACAGGCTGGTGAATTGTTCTTAAAGGTGAGCGATCATGTTTAAATATGCTCCCTTTATCCCATGAAACTTGCAACATGATACAAACCTTCTTATTTACATCAACATGGGCTGAATCATTTTGGGCTGCATTGGGGAATTGGGTGGGCTTATAACCTGCTTGAAAATATCCAGTTGACCTATTCATTTAGAAGTATGCATATGGGGGAAAGCTGAATTAGTGGGGGATGTTAGTGGGACAATCAATTACATTTGGTATTATTAATAGTTGTTTTCATTTAGATTAAGAATATCGATGTATTGTTTATCAACTAGGATTTTCACCTTGTAATTGAAGATTTAGCCTATCTTGAATCAGGCTTTTTAATCATAAATCTAAGCTTTCGATTTCCAATATCTATCATTTGGTTTTATTGCCGGGAAATTATTGAATGGCACCCGCAACCCGGAATTTGGTAGATCAGTTAACAACCATTTCAGTAAAATTAGATGCTATTCTTGCATCTTTGAGGGAAGATGTTGAAGAAAATCAAAGCTCAGGGCCACACAAAAGGTCGATCTACAACAAAACCGCCACCACCGGAGCTACTGACTACGTCACCAACGCCACCCAAATCACCGAATCCACCACCGGGACTACCGACTACGCCACCACCGCTGCCAAAACTACCGAGACTGTTGTTGCTGCCGCCACAACCATATTCCATCACTAAAACTACCGACACATTAACCACCACCACCGAAACTACCCATTTTGACTGCATCAATAACCATCTTGACAAACAAAAAGACATCCTAGCCTTCAGGCCCTCCACCCTTGTAGAAGAGAGCTTACTCTTTGTTTTTCCACCAAAAATCAAAAAAACTTGGTTGGGAATTGTGTAGTTACATCTACAAGCATCATAAAGATAATATATTGGAGTGCTTTGAAAATAAGAAGTTGATGTATCAACAGGGGAATCAAAAGAGCCTTATAGAGAAATAATGTATGTGGATGTATATGACAAAGCTAGTTTGCTACAACATAAGAAGGGAGATATGGATGTATCATCGTTATCAAAAGCTATGAATATTGGAAAACATAAAAGAATGGATAATTTGAAGGAGTCTCAGCATGTTAGGAATAAGGATGTAAAAGCTTACTTGAATCACAGGGACTTAGCCGGCCAATTTCCTTCCTCCCGACTTGAGGACAAGTCGATTTTCCGGGCTGGAAGTATTGATAGAAACCTTCTTATTTACATCGACATGGGCTGAATCATTCTGGGGTGCATTGGGGAATTGGGCAGGCTTATAACCTGCTTGAATATATCCAGTTGACCTATTCAATTAGAAGTTATGCATATGGGGTAAAGCTGAATTAGTGGGGATGTTAGTGGGACAATCAGTTACATTTGGTATTATTAATAGTTGTTTTCATTTAGATTAAGAATATCGATGTATTGTTTATCAACTAGGATTTTTACCTTGTAATTGGAGATTTAGCCTATCTCGAATCAGGCTTTTTAATCATAAATCTAAGCTTTCGATTTCCGGTATCCATCACAACATTTCCATTTTAGGCTAGATTTTAAGGTTGGATGGCCCTTTTTTTTGAACGGCAAATGTATAATTTTGCTTTGAAGGATAGGTGTTAGCTTATCCGTTTCCCTTCTGCGGATGATGGCCTATTTGCTTACTGTCATCACTACAACTTACTGGCATTGTCATTAGTACAATTTACTGGCATTGACTATGGTCAACAATATCCCTTTATGTTGCATTGTTGGAGATCATTTAAGACATTTTGCAACTAGCCTCACATTTACCACACAAATCAATACTCCTGCCATCTACAAACTGAAAGTAAAATGCGTGCAGGAACTCAAGGAAAATGGCATTCCACTAAAAAATGTAAGAATTTGTTATTCTCCGTTTTCAAGAACCACTCACACGGCCCAAGTGGTTGCTTCAGTTCTGAATCTTTCTTTAGAAGGCCCTCAATGCAAGGTAATTAATACCAAAAAGAATATAGATATAAAATTTTATAGTTGTAGGTTAACGTTTTGATATGTAGGTTTATGAAGATCTTCGGGAGCGTTATTTTGGTCCTTCATTTGAACTTCAGTCTCATGACAAAGTATGATAAAAGAGTTATCATTATAAACATGTTGTCTTCCTTGTATATCCGATTAAATATAGTGTTTTGGTGAACAGTATTCCGAAATATGGGATATTGATGAAAAAGATCCATTCATGAAGCCAGAAGGTGGAGAAAGTGTTGCTGATGTTGTTTCTAGACTCACAAGTGCCTTGGTACAGATTGAGTCTGAATTTCAAGGGTAAATATTAAATAAATCAACTAACTTTCATGGGTCGTATTTACACAATGAAATCATGAGACCCACGAACAAGATTAATATCCTTTTTATGTTGATGTTGCAGATGTGCCATCTTAATAGTTAGCCATGGTGATCCGCTGCAAATTCTGCAGACAATACTGAATGCAGTTGGTCAACAAGGGGGACCTGATGGTGTTGACCTGGCATCACGAATAGAGGCAATTAAAGTTCCATCAGTTCTATCACAACACCGAAAACACGCACTGCTGACTGGACAGCTCCGAGCAGTAGTCTAAATTCTGACCTTATATGGTTAATAAGCTAAATAAGGATATTTCCATCTTCTACATTGAATCATTGTGACAATCCAGTTATTGGAAAACCTTGAAAATTATTTAATCATTTATAATCGCTGTAACATGAATGATTCTTAACTGTCTTCCATTAATAAATTGTTATCTTCAGATGATCGTTAATAAGGCTGTCATATGGGTGTTAGGTTACACATTACACATCATAGTTTCGGTCAAACTATGAGTTGGGTACTCACCAAATGGATTATAGCAACTATTTATCATGATTCTTTTGTTTGAAATAAGCACAAGATACTTAGAAGTTAATCCAAAGTTTAATTCTAAACCAAAACCAGTCAAATGTCAATAGAATTAGTAACGCCTCAAAGAAAGTCAACAACACATGAAAGTCATGGGTACGACATGAAAGAAAACGACAATAAGCATACAATATGACATATCACAGCCATCCTCGAGGATTAATACTTAATCAACTTTTAGTTTTCTCTATATTTGTTCTTAGGTCAAATATTAGCAGTAGACTGGATCATGAAGCAGTTTTCCATCAGAGGATGATCATGAAGTAGCCAATGCTCAACATAGCAGCAGCAAAATCACAACAAAATGGATCATATCTACTGCTTCTGAACATAGCAACATCAGCAGAGCATGGGTTAACCAATTCATAACCAGACCAAACCCATGCTAAAAACACACTAACCAAAAACCAATATATTAATACAAGCAGATAACCAAAAATTTTGGTTTTGGTTTGGTGTGGGCTCAAAAAGAACTCGTTGGGTGACTCAGATCAAATGGTAACTTTTTTGCCAAAACATCTTTTTTTGTCTAGAAGGTTTGACATTTTAATATGTAGTCAGTTTGTCAGATGGTTACTCACATTATGTGTATCACACAAGAAGATTGGAAGATCAAACTGAAAATTGAAATAAATCAAGCCATGAATAATCAGATTATTTATAAGTCTTTTTTGTTTGTTGCACACATAAATCAAAACCTAGATATCGTTCCAAACTACTTTACAATAATCAGAATGTTATTACATGAATCATTATAAATACAAATATATGAACACCAAATTGTGGATAATCAAACACATTTGTGGGATGTGGCCATTATTCACCTGGGATATTGACATAACGCGGGCTTCATATTCTACAATTTGCAGCTGCAAAGAATTTTCAAACAAGCATGAAGGTCATTCATTGTACATATACGCAGATAGCATTAAACCAAACAAAAAGAAGGAAAAAAGACTCACTGCAGTAGATAAATTGATTAAGGTCAAGAGTCACCCTGCCCTGCTTACTAGTGTCAAAAGAATTAAAAAGGTTCCTGCATATATTATTTTAAGACCATACCCAAATTTAGAATAGACATTGATAGGCTGATAGCATTGGTGATGAGAATCTAACCAGCAAAAAACAAAGTAATATATGGCAAGCTTTATGGCAATGTTTTCAACAAGTGTCCATGCAAAGTACGCATGATTTGGTGATTTGATCAAGAAAATACGATGATTCAAGAGAAGTCTATCACAAGGATCCAAAGCCACAAGCGCAATTGAATAATTCCACTATGTTCTTGCATATATTGAGTTATATGTTGGGTTAGTGCTATAAGGCTGGTATCTAAGTCCTAGAGAAACAGTCACTAGGAAATTCAGAAAACCATTATGTTAAGAAATCATAAGACAAACATTCATTGATAAACTTAACTACTTTGATTAATGACTCTGAATGATTTATTTATTATGGTGTTCCAGCTTCTACCCAATAACAGGTGTGTTTGCAGTAAGATTTACATAATTAAATCAGTATATTTTTTAGGGTTATTCATTTACTACATTAGTTCTAGGGATGGAACTAATTTGGTTTTCGCAAGATTACAAATGGTGGTTGCATTTCTAACCGGCTTATCAATTGAATCTCTTCTACTTAGCTGCAACGCCTTCACTTTAACTACTTTCTCTTTCTTGTATTCCAAAGGTGCTGCTTTCATACAACCAGCATTGTTGATCTAATGGTAAAAAGTTGGGTTATCTCGAAAGATATTGTCACCTTCGTTATATCTTCGATTGCTTTCTTTGTAGTTCAAGGGTTTTTGATTTCATACATCATTTGAGTTCAGAAGAGGTTGGGGTTTTTAAATGATGCTACAGTAAAGGACAGTTCTACAAATCTAGACTCTTCTTTTGGTTCACCAAATCCACGTATTATTGGTTTAGCACTTCAGCCATCGAAATTGCGGAATATCAAAGGCATATAGGATAGAGTAATATAAAAGGAGATCCATCAGTTATTTGTTCATATTGATGTTCTTTATCTAATAACAACTTCTCTTACTTCAAAGGTGTATGATCAGCTTACCGAGCAGATTGTACAAAGATGCAAAGGGACATGAAGTCATCCAGCCGAAATATACCGTTCTTTTCTTTATCAAAGCTCTGTAATTCATCAGAACAAATAAAATCAAAGATTAAGATCCAGCATATGATGAGCTTTAAGAGCAAACATTTGAATATCACACAACAATGCCTGTTAACTAGGAAGCACGGGGACGGCAAAAAGGCTGGGGTACCCGCTTCCGAAACGTTTCCGTAAATTTGGGGACGGCTTTCGCGACGTTTCCGTAAATTGGGGACGTTTCCTTGAACCCTTATGTTTTCCTTTTATTGTTTATTAGGGTTTTAACCCTTCACATGCTCACGTACGTATTATATAACCCATCAAATTCTTAAAACCCTTCAAGCCTATCATCGATTATAAAACAATCAGTATATATTTTTGGAACTAGAAAATTATTTTCTTATTAATTAATGATTTGCCTGTCGTGGTTTTTATATATTTATATATATTTTTATATTTTTTGTTGTCATACCTATGCCGTCCCCGTATCTAGAATTTTTTGAGTTTTGCCGTTTCCCGTCCCCGTATTGTCCCCGTACCCCGCTCCCGTACCCATTCCCGTGCTACTTAGCCTGTTAATCTGTTCTGCAGCATATGATGAGCTTCAAAACCAGGAGGGAATGGGGACAAACAGAATTAAATAGCTAAATCCTATCATTTAGATTAGGTCTATGATGCTCTTCCTTCTGTTAACAATTAAATAGCAAAGACGATACACCTCTGCTAAAGGTGTATTCGAGAAAGCAGAGGCGGTTCAAGGAAAGCTGAAATGGGCCAATTCATTTCAGTTCTCAGGTATATCCATGACCCATACAGTCAAAGATTAGCAGGAAAATGCTTTAGTGGATAAGCAATTCACAAACTAGTTTTCAGGAGCATTTGGCAACTGTCAGGAATAGAAGTAGCAGGCTTTGTATTTCTTTTGTTTTTGTTCATGTTTTTGTTATCATTTGTATGTGATTGGAGACCTTGCCCATCTTGAACTGGACCTTCCGTTTCAGTTCAATCTAATTGCCTACTTAATTTCCTAGTATCTATCATTTTGATTCCATAAAACCACCTTGAGAATGTATTGTACATAAAATGATTAGATAAACAATATACATCCGTTGTATGGCGGAGCCATTGTGGTATATCAGGCTATCAACGACAATGAAGGTGAAGTATCACGTTGTATGCGATGACGGGTTGAGATTAAAAAGGAGAAGCGGTGATTGTATGTGTTGTACGGCGGCTAAGATTAGGGTTTAGCGGCGGCTAGGGTTAGGTTTAGTGACGGCTAGGATTAGGGGTTGGTGACGGCTAGGGTTAGGATTTGGCAGCGACGGTTGTGGTTGTGTGAAAGGAAAGAGACGAGGGCGGTTTGTATTCGCATGTTAAAGGTGAAGATGGTAGTGGTTGTTATTGTAACGGAAGCAGCGGTGATGGATGGTTGGATAGGGCGGTGGCGACGGCTGACCGCCCTGATTAGGGTTTCGGCGATCGAGCCTTCCTGGCTCTGATACCAAATTAAACCTTGTAATTGTAATTGTATTGAGTAATTGTGTGTTTAGGGTTACAATAGAAGATCCTTTATATAGTGGACAATATTACATAATTAACCCTAAACTATTCACTAATAATAACATAGTCTAATACCTCACAGACTGTGTAAAATGCTGGAGAATCCATAGGCATGTTTAGTTTCAGCAACGCCTGTTTACAAGAACAAGAAAACAGAGAAAACAAATCTCATAACAAGTCAAATCGAAGGTAACATCATACCTTCAAATTAAAAAATAATGTGTCAAATTCACACATTGTAGCCTTGGCATGCAAAAAAACATAAGGAAAGAAAACAAGGTGACTGATCAATACCACATCTTTTCCACATTAAAGAAATAAGAAAAAGGCCATTTAAATATTTATTAAGTTCAGTGCTAGAGCGCAAAATAACCTCTTAAGTTTTTTTTTTTCATTTTCTCTTTTTGACAGGTTATACAAGGGGCAGTGATCTCACCTCATAGACTTCATCAGGAACAAGACACCCACGACCCCTATCGAGCAAAGACATAACTAGTGTTAAGTTGTTACTCAAGTCTAAGCAAAAGGTGATATCCTAGCGCAGATTGTTAATAATCTCCAAAATTGAAGTTCAAAAGAATATAGAAAGTCATAGATGATAGTGTAGATAAATCATGTGATAAAAAAATATCAAAGAACAATTAATAACAAAATCATGAAATGTATCTTTGTAAACATGTGATCTGTAAAAGTGTAAAACATGGATGCCTAAGTAAAGAAATGTGTCAATGTTTTAAACCAGTCAAAGTTACATGAATATCGTACCTCTCCAAATCTGAGAAGGCTTGTTGAACCTGATCAGAAGTTCAATCGATTCTAGTCAGATGATTTCAAATTTCCATTAGATTCAGAAACAATTAAAATTGCAGAGTGTGTATATATGAGTATTCCAGTCGAATATAATCATAAGTTTCAGCATAGCGAAGACTTTCTCCCGTTATTTTTTTGCCAGTGCTGTTACTTTATATGAACTTGTACAACGATGATGATTATTGGAAACGAATTGCCAAGTATAATAATTTGAAATGCTATATGTTCTTGCATATACCACCATAAATACATTATTTAATCCACCTTTGAAATGTATGATACAGATACATCAGCTTTTAACATTAGATGATAATCATCTAATGATTATGTGACATCATCAAACAAGTATAGTAGCATTAAAGCTTTGGTGAATAGTTTCATGACATCATTGACATAGCAGCATTTGGTATCAGGATATGCAGCTATACTATCTAGCTTACTTACAAGGAAGCAAAACTAGTTCAATCAAGAAGGTCCTCTGTTACGAAAACTTTTCAAACTTTGACTTTTGGGTCAAACCTATAAACTTTTGAAGTACAAAGCTTTATGGATATGGTGACAAAATAACATATATTTTCTGGCTATCTATAGTACATCTGTACATGTGAAATCAACTGTGGTTTTATCATGTACCAAGAAAAACTCTAGATTTAACGCTGTTTTCTTGACATAAAAAGTTTGATGTGCGACCTTATCAGAACATCTGGAATAGCAGGAGTACAACATAGAAAAGTTCTAACCTTTAGAAGAAATTTGTTAAGAGCCACAAACTCTGAGGAGAGGAAGAGAGAAAATAAGTCAAAAAGAGAGTAAGATGCCCACTTATAGCAAAATCTACTTCAGAAAATTTTAAGCAGATTATAACTTTCACCCAGAGTTATCTGAATAATTTAGATAAAGATAATACTATTACAAATTCTATGATCACTTAAAATGACAAATCATGTATAGTGTCTTTACTTGTGCAAAGTAGTTGACTTCTAAAAATTGTATCTTACAAGTGCAATAAAGTCCATGCCAATAGACCAGATGGCCTAAAGTTTGCCCAAAGGTGAAATATGTCACAATCTTCAAAACAATAACAAGATAATTGTTAAAACTAAATGTACGAAGCATCTTCTTCACACCTTAATCTTGGAACCCTAATGACTCGGTTTGTATTCCAGAGTTAATTTGCCATGTTTCTTTGAAATTTAATGGACAGCTCTAGAATATCATATGCTATTTCGAATAAAATTCTAATTAGATCTATCCTAGAAACACAATACATGACCAAATAACTTGGAGCATGAAGCTTTATTAGAAATTATATTCATTTAGGGATGGCAAAAGTCAAAACCCAAAACCTAAAACATTCAGTATGGGCAATGGGGTGATACTCGCCCAATTACCTAACTTGCTTACCTGTCTATACTAATATGCTATATAATTAAAATATTATATAATAGAAAGTATGTTGAAGTTGTTAAAAACTTGAAATTTAATAAAGTTATAGAATTATTAGAAGTGTAGCTGAGTGTTTAATTATTTAAAGTCGGTTGTTGAAGTAAATCTAAAATTAGGTTTCAGGAATAGGGCATCCTAACATGTAATATTTAACCACATAAGATCATAAACAAGTATACCTCATACAAGCATACTTGTGTACCCTATGGCCTATGGGTATTGAATAACGTGTATCCGCCAAATATGGGACACGACTTTAAATTTGAGTATTAGACTAGAACTACCAAAACTATTCCCATACCCGACCCAATGACATCCTTGTATTCATTGTTTTAAAAATAGATTGAGGCGTGCGCCTCGAGGCGAGCGCCTCGAGGCGAGGCGCCCAGAAAACGTGTTTGAGGCGGCGCCTCAACGGTTTATTTGGTACATGCGCCTCGTGGGGCTGAGGCGCTAAGAAAGGTTGCGCCTCTGGGGTTTTTTGTTTGTTTTCGATGTTTTAGACTCTCTGCGTCAATTTCAAACGTTCCATGTCTTTTGAATGTGTTTCTTTTATGTTTTTGATAAATCCAATTATGAATTTAGTTTGTATATTATTTTTTACAAGATATATAATTTTTATATTTATTTTTTAATTCCGCCTCGGTTCACCATGAGGCTTACGCCTCATGAGGCGAAGGGAGAACGCCTCAAGGCTCGATTCCATACTTTTAAACCTTGCCAGTATTCAATTAAGCCATTCATTAAAGTCTTATATAAAGGAAAATATATATTGTAAAACTCGTTTTATGTTCTAATTCATTTCTAAGTATTTTGTATAATTCACGGTATTTCCACGATCAAGATATACTTACATAAATATAGAAATAGTATTATGTGAATATTTAACTGATGCACCTTTTATATAACTGTTCATAAAAGTTAGTCACGTCTAATTACATTCTTTTAGCAGAGAATGTGGCATTTTTTCAGATTTGGCAAGAAAAGTTGCTATAACTACCAATCTACCATGGTTGTCATTTGTGACAGATATATTTCTGTTCTAACTGTTTTCTTGAAGTTACATCATTTCCAAACATCTAAAACATGGGCTTCGGTTACAAGTGCATAAGTAATAAGATTAGTGACTGCCTCGGAAATGCCAGACCTTCAAAAGATTACACTAACTATGCCATATGGATGTACTGACCAACAAATGTGTCCGGTGTTGATCAACATTTGGTATGCCAGCCATCTATTGGGTCAGTATAAACTTCAATTTTAAGTTTAAGGATCCAGTTAAGTTAAGTCAATACAAGCATTACTCCAGTCACAACACCTCCTAATCTGCATTATAACTTCACCTGAATTCCTTTGTTCTTATTTGCAAATCCACATACATTAAAATATGTTGATAATACTAGAATCAGTAAATCACCAACACAATTCACCTACTAATTAAAGAATGGAGCAAGTAACCCGAATATTCACAAAATTTAACATAATAAGCTGCATTAAACATTCAAGATATGGGGTGTACCTTCAAAACTCATGGTTCCATTTCTGTCAAAATCATACATCCTGCAGCAAACAAGACAAAAAGATTGGGTCAAAATCACCAATTCGCTGATAGAAATTCAAGATAAGATTTACTTATACGGGAAGAAAGTTTGCAGTGGATTGTTATGCCTAACCTGATCATTTGTTGAACGATTGTGATGGGAAATTGTAGATTTCCAACAGCAAGAGCCCTCTGAAAGATATGAAAAAAGATGAATTTTTTATGGAGAAAATAAAATAATTGTGGGATGGAAAGAGGTTAGAGCAAGAACCTGGAGTTGAATTGCAGTGATGCTCCCTGTTTTGTCGGAGTCAACTCGGTCAAACCAATCTTTCAAAACCTGTGTCTGTGTGTTCGCCATTTCTCTTCGTCTGTGATCGAATGTAATGTGCGACACCGTGGGTATTATAAGGTGATGAAGGGAAATTTGTGAGAAAAAAGTGAATTTTGAATTATACAATATATTTTTAAAACTTATTATATATTAAAACACCGCATAAACATTTAGAGGTGTTTTAATTTTAATGAGGTAATTAAACACAGACATATACTTGATTTCACTTGGGATTAAAAGCCCTAATGTTGATTTCGTTAACAAATTCCTTTTGAGCTTCAATTTTGATCAACACTGATTTAGGGTTCATTTGTATTTAGAGAATTAAGCATTAAATGTTTATAAATAATTCAGTGAGGATTTTTGACTAATTCAAGCTTATAGCCTAATGGTAACAAGCACTCCATCCACACAGGGGACTCGGGTTTGAATCTGGCCACTCCAAATCATTTTTAAATTATTTCTTTTATATAATATAAATCTTAGAAATTATTAATATCCTATCAAATTAAAATAAAATTATTTTGTAACTAAATTTATTTCGTAAACTTCTATTTAAAATTTTGAAACTTTTAAAATAATATAATTTTCTATTATTTTTTATTTATTTTAAGGTTTGATATTATAAAACATTTATAAAAATTATTTAAAAGTTTAAAAACTTTATAAAATGATTTTAAATCAAACCTTAATAATTTTAAATTAATTTACAAGTCATTTAAATAATTAAATATTTAATCAATTACTTTTATCAAGTTTTAAATAATTAATTATTAAATTAATCATTTCTTTTCACACTTTATACTCAACCATCAATTAATCAATAATTATTAATATTTTAGTAATATTAAATTGTACTAATGATTCATTATCATTTTCAATCCTAATTACTTAATAAAATTATTCTATATTATTTAGTCAATCTATTATATTATTTTGAAACTATTTGTTAAAGCCCCAAATCCCAATTAAAACTCTAATTCATATTCACTCTTTAATCATATCATTATTCTAATTCTAATCCTAAGACATCAAATCTTAGGTTGAATCGTGAGGAATATTTGGTGTCAAGTCTAGCATTCTATCATTTTCAAATCGATTACAATTAACATGTGAGTTTCCATACCCGATTTTTATTTTTATTTCACATCTTTAGGGGTGAAACATGCTAACCATATAAATGCACACTTGAAAATATCTTAATACTTGTAATGCACATGCAATTCATTTTTTAAATTTTGTCATGGTTATTTGAGATAATGGTGAGTATTATATGATAGTCATCTTGTAAAAGCAATCATTAACTATTGGTAGCCTAGCGACGTCATAGATCTATAGGCTTGACAAACCTATTTTGTGCTAAAACTGAGGTTATTGTCGGCTCTTGATGACGTATTCTTGTTTATCATGGGAACCAAATACACTTAGCTAATCGTATATGTTATTATGGCCATAAATTTATTAAGGTTTGATTGTATCATTATGCTATCTATATATTCTTGCATTATTTTTTAACTTATGACTTGAATTGTCTCTTAAAAGTTGTTTAATATATATGTACAAATTCATGAGAACTCATCGACATCATATGTTGATCGTATTTTTAACATGTTTCAGGGAATGTCCAAGTATGTTGTTTATTGGACTTCTTCGTGTTTATTTAGGACTTGAACCCCGTTTAATTAAGGGCTTTGATGATATTTATTTGGATTATTGTTTAATTGAAATGTATAATTTGATTAGTATCATTCAATGAAAATGGCATTTAATATTATTTCAACGTATTTACTACCATGTGCTATGAGCAATCGATTCATATTTATTCGCCCCGATAATTCCGCCGTCGGTCAGGGTGTGACAGTGGACATGGTTCTTGTTTATCAAAGATTGTTTCTTCTCATTTCTTAGCAGTGCGCTGGATCTAGTAGTCGAGGATAGCGGTAGTCGCCGGTGGTGGTGTGGTGGTGGGGTGAAGTGAGTGGTGGTAGCTACAAAGTACGAACACTCGTTTACGTTACTCTAGTATATGCATGTGCTAGTTGTACCTGTTGCTGCAGAAAGATTGTACATTATTTTTTGTTTAACTATTATTAACGAAAGAAGATAATGGGTGTGATGGAAGAAAATGGTGGCGGTGGTGGTGGTTGTAGCGGTGGCTACAAAGGTGGTGGAATTCGTTTCATGAGATTAGGTACCGAATTCAACTTGGTTTTTTTCCTTAAATATTTCTACTGGTTTGTGAAGGTTGATCGTTCGTTACGTGCACAGCCAACACACACATTGTCGCTTTAATCTGATCCGATCTTGTTGGAATATTTGCAAGCCGCTCCGCTAACTTAAGTTTTCCATAGCTTCCGATCATTGCTCGTCTCGCAAATCAAGTAACAGTTCTAATAACGTGTTTATGATTTGTTTAACTTTCAATCTGTTCGATTATGGCGTATGAATCGCTAATTTGTTCCGGCGGTTAAAACTTGGTCCATATAAGAAACCGATTCTCGAAATGCTCAAATAAGTGGGTCTAAGAATAGAAGTTCTATTTATTTCTATTTATGATCGATTCAACTATATCAACAATCGCATGACAAAGATATTTGAAATCCGTTAACTGTATATAATTTAGAAGTTAAACTTGCAGGTTTGTTGTTTGACACACACATGTAAACACATCCATGACTTAAATATCTTTATATACTTATATTATTAAAGATGGAATCATAGCGAACAATAAGTGCAGTGGAGAATTCTTTAGTTTAAATATATAAATGAACTATGTAACAACTTAAGTAAAATTGGAGTACTAATTATATGCTATTAGATTTTTGGTATGGAGCACCGTGGATTTGTGTTATATAAGTGGTTTTATGACAAGTTAGGTAAGTGGAGTAAATTTAAAAGTTGGATGTTAATCGGGTATTCAAAGTTAAAAATTTTGTAGCCGCACATCGTAAGAGTAAAAAAAGAAGAAGAATAAAACGTAATTCAGGGTTTTATAAATCTAATTTAAACTATAAATAAAGTGTAGGTTCGTGTGGTTCTTGAAGGGGACTCGACTTGTTTTCTTTTTCTTGTGTAACTAAGGTACGGATTCCTGATTCTTGTCTCATATTTGATTCCAGTTCATCTCTAGTTTTGATTCTTGTCCTACGTAGTTAGTTTGCTTTTGATTCAGTTATACGTAGCTAGACTACTTATATTTCTGAAATTTGTTACTCGAGCTCTCCCTATCTTGGGGGTGCCCAAGACGCGTTATTGTGGCATAAATAACGTGGCACCAACCGTGACGGTGAGCTGAGATCACGATGTCTCTAAAGAAGACTATGAACTTATGTATTATTAAATTTTTTATTTTAGTTAGTATCGGCTCGATGCGTTATGACTTAAATTAAAAAATCAAAATATAATTATTGAAAATTTGAATGAAAGAAAACAATTATGTATTATTAATTTTTTTAAGACAATTATTAAGACAATTATGTTATCCCAACAAGATTAGTGAAAACATAGGTGGTATTTATGGTCAGAAATCACTTATTACCTAGATTTTAGGGGGCGTTTCTTTCTATGAATGTAGCTTAGATTTATGAACATCAGTGTCACACCCCGAAAATCGCAGCGAAAAGTCGCGTGACATAGTGGTAACGGAAGTTGGAGTTAATCCAACTTTTATAGTCAAACGTGTTCAACATTAACGCCAATTATGAAATTCATATAACTAACATCATAAAAGGGATTATAACAGTATTTTGTTAGCAAAAGTTGAACAGCTCGAAATTTGACACATAATACTGTCTTTATTTCATGAACATAATATTATTTAAAGACGTTTGAAACATTTGACCATCCAAAGACATAATTCTGGAATTCCACATAGAGCTCACCTATGACCCTGAAAAGCATGAAGGGTAATAAAGTCACCATAAAGTTTGTGAGCTTTCAGGGTTTTTCAGTCTCGCAAACATTCATTTTCGAAAAAAAATATGATGAAACAAGGTATAATATATTCCACATAGACTAGCTAAGTACTATGATAAATTTAGGTTATAAGTCTATAATCAAATCAAGAAACACGTCGTTGCCCCTCAACTATCCAGACATATAAACTCCCTCGCCACAACCAGACCAGCACGAGTAGTCACGAGAACAGGCCATTCTAACTCGATAGATCTACCAATATAGCCTATGGCCTCACCCTTGAGGTTAATGATTATAGAGGGATTCAGGGGCTCAATGGTATATATCCATACCACTGACCCAACTTATATCATCATAATATATTATCCCGTTTAACCCATCATATATTTTAAATTATTGTTTCATGCTTTTCCCCCAAAACAGTTAAAATAATATTTAAAACGGGGCCGAAGGACTCATCTTGAGTGCGATTACCGAAATGAACCAACATGCTAGGCTTCCGATTAATAAAACCCTAATTATATGCATCATGGTCAATATATGATGATTTTATGCTTACAGAAATGCTTTTCACCCAATTATTTAGTTGTTTCTAAATAAAACGTTTTTCCAGCGAAGTTTATTATCTTTGTTAGGAGACATATACACTCATTGACTAGTATCTAATCCTTGTCTTTTTCTCAATACCTTATGTTATTATTATTCTACTTGCGAATCTTGCATTTATAACTTACATTTAACTAGTGATTTTTCTTATCTAAGTGTCTTATGTCATAAGATTATAATTTCTCCAAACTTATATATATATATATACACACACACACACACACACATATATATATATATATATATATATATATATATATTAGTCTTTATTCAAAGTTTAATTAATAATTTCATAAAATAATGAATTTTTATTCAAAATTTCTTATTTCATTAGTATGAAATAATTCTTTTATAGTTA
>BJCM01004901.1:0-20000 GCA_018326385.1 Flaveria bidentis | reverse complement strand
TTGAATGAAGGAAAAACTATATCAATGTTAGTTGGCTGAGAAGTTGCATTAGTAGTTGCATGTTCCTTTAAAATGCTACTTCCATTATCTTTGGGTTGTTCATTATCAGCTGATGAGTTGTGAGACTCTCTTTACTAATAACTGGATGAAGCTCCATTGGTTCCTGAAATAGTCATGCTATTAGATCTATCGGTTGTGGGAGCTTGATGTACAGAGACTCTTTGAGAAGTTGAAAAAGGTTTGGGTAACTTGACCAGTTGATCATCATCAGTGTCACTTTGAGTACCTAATTTAGCTGAAACATTCTCACAAGATGGTTTAGAATACTTTGGAAACAATTCAAAGTCAAAAATATAATCAGGGCCATTCCCACTAACAGAAGGAGTGTGCTTATTAACAACAATGTTGGATGATTCCTCAAATTCTTGATTTTTAATGTTGTAAACTCTATAAGCAATACAGTTGGAGGATATCCAACAAATATAGCATCATCCGACTTTTTAGCAAATTTGGCCAAATTGTCCTTTGTGTTAAGTATGGTACACCTACTTCCAAAGGACCTTAGAAAGCCAATGAATGGTTGCCTCTTGTTCCATAGCTCATAAGGTGTTTTTCCATGTGGCTTAATTACAAGAACCATGTTCTACACATAGCATGCAGTGTTGATGGCCTCTGTCCAAAATGTTAGAGGTAGCTTTGAATGAACTAAATGGTCAAGCCGCCTCAATAAGTGTCATGTTCCTCCTCTCAACAACACTATTTTGTTGAGAAGTTTTGGGAGCACAATATTGTTTGGCAATCCCTTGAGCTACAAAATGAGTCAAGAACTTTATTCGTAAACTCACTCCCTTGATCACTTCTGATTATCTTAACCTTGTGATCAATTTCATTTCCTATTTTAATAATTATAGATTTAAAAGTTTCAGCAGTTTCATCTTTAGTTCATAAAAATAATACTTATGTAAATCTTGTAAAATCATTAACAATCACAAGTAAATATGATATCCTTCCAATCCTCATTATACTTATGGGACCAAAAAGATCCATGTGCAATAAGTGTAATGGAGTAGTGATAGAGTTAACAACTTTGGATTTATGAGATGCCCTGTGTTGCTTCACTTTTAGGTATGCAACACAGTTATCTTTGCAGAAAAATTCCTTTTTAGGCAAACCATGTAACAAATTATTTTTAACTAACATATTCATTGTTTTAAAATTCACATGACACATTCGCTTATGCCATAAAGTTGACTCATCACTATCACCTTTGGAAAGAAAGCATGATACTTCACCTAGTGTGGAATCATTGTTCATATCCAACTTGTACATATCCCCTCTCCTGGGAGATCTAATGTTAGATCTAGAACAATATGTGTAGATCATTTTGTATAGGCTTAAAATAGGTTAACCTATATGTGTGGTGATTTATGTGTATAATTACATGTACAAACATTATACTTGGTCAAATTCTGAATTTGACTAAGCATAATGAACATCTACAGATGAACATTTTTGTTCTTCTGTAGATATCTTTCTTACATGACATCCATCTGAAGAACATCTACGGATGAACATCAGTACGAATATGAGTACAAGACCAAAGATTCACTCATGAACAACCAAATTTGAAGTTCAAGTGAAGACTCGTGTGGAATAGCAAACTCCTGTGAACACCAAAGATTCACTGATGAACAACCAGCTCTGAAGGTCAAGTGAAGGCTCCTATGGAAGAGCAAACTCTTGCTGAAGACAACATAGCTGCGGAGACTAAACACTTGTAGTTAAATGACTCAAGTGATTCAAGTCAACAAGTCAATAGTTAATCATGAATCCCAAGAGCTTTAGTGTTTCCTTAATAGAAATGTATAGGTTTTACATCAAGATACATGTGACACTAGGGAGACCAGAGCGACTAGATGAAAAACACTAAACATCACATCGATTCACACAATCAATCAAACATAAACCCTAGCAGTCGTCACATCAATACATCACAAACATCAAAACATTTGAAGTAATCTTTCTTCAAAGCATTCATTGCATTCATTTGTAATCATTAACAAGTTTTAATGAAATTCTTTTGAACAAAATCTAGTTCGTTTATTTATTGTGTTGATATCATTCTGTTCTTCATAATTAATATTTAATCAGTTTGATATTTATTAATTAAACAACTAAACAACAGTTAATGATCATTTTACGATCATTAACTTGTTTTCAATCTAACACTGATAGTTCTTGATTACGATCCTTGGATTCCAAGGTTGTATAAGAGCCAAGTGCTCATTGATTTAGATCGATTGATCTATTAGTGTTAGAATTGTTTAATTGCTTGCTTCTTTCATTAGATTTATTAGTCATTCTGATCAGATTTATTATTCCTGACAAAATCTTTTTGATGTGAATCTATTTAAAAAAACAATAAAACAATGATTAATCAATTCAGCGAGTACTATTTAATTGTCCGGTTAACTTCAATCTATATTCACATTAATTGACTGATAGATCTGTGTTATTGATTGATATTCATCAATTGTTCAAATTAATTGAATAAATACACTTAAAAAATCGTTGATTTGATATTCAAATATCATTTAAAAGGGTTGACTGATTTGTGACCTCAATCCCTTATTTACTCATTAATTAAGTTTTGTCACTAATTAGCTCATTACGCAAAAGATTATCTGGTTTAGTTAAATTCTAAAAATTTAACTACAAATGAGTAACTTTGGTGGATCATCATACCAACCTTTAAAGTTGGAAACAAAAGCGGATTTTAAATCCCGGAAAATTAAGTTCAGGAATCATGTAAATTACACTGATATTGACTTATGGGTATCAATAACTTAAGGTACGTATATTCCACCCACTCTTGGGCCGGAGTATAATTACAATAATCAACCCATAAGTACAAAAGATCTGTCACCTGATGATGTTAGAAAGGTCAAAGTAGATATTAGAGGATACAGTCTGCTTAGTATGGCTTTACCTGAGGAAATATTAATCAAGTGCGAGAATTATAAACCAACATATTTCTTGTAGAAGATACTTCATACACTCTATGAAGGGAATGATGAAATCAAAAGCATTAGAAAGGACACGCTTTGCTCACAATATGAAATATTTCATAATATTGAGGGTGAATCAATTCCTCAACAACTCCATAGGTTTATGCAACTTGTAACAGATATGAACATCACGGAGTTGAAGTATACAAATGAGGAATTAAATAAAAAGATGCTCCATACTTTACCTGAAAGTTTGAAGCAGACTGTGTCTATGTTCAAGAACACAATTAACCTCAAAGCAATTGGTTTAGATACATTTCTAGCTAAAGTTGGGGCTTTTGAAATGTATGAAAATTAAGAAACAAGAATGTGAGAACACATGTCACACCTTATCATTTTAAAGAAACCAAAAGAGCTGGAAGTGCTTTTATTTCTAACAATGATAGTGACAACTTTTGTTCCTTGAGTGAAGATGAAGAAGAAGTGAGTTTTTATGCATCAAAGCCTTCAAAGAAATCTGCTCAAGTTAATTAGGACAGGAAAAGGGAAGATCTGATGAGAGAAAAGATACATCTACATCATTAACAAACACTTCGTCAAACAATAACCAAGCAGAGCCCATCACTATGATTCTAGAGTCTGAACAGCAAAAGGCAGCCTTTGCAGCTTTCAATTCATGTTTTCAAGCTTACCTGGGAAGCACTTTAACATCTGCCAACATCTACAAGCAAGACTTGGAAGAACTACATCCAGGTGTTGTAGAGGAGATGGATCTTCAATGGAAAATGAAAATGATTGCTTATAGAGCCAAATGGTACCTAAGAAGAAATAAAAATTTGGCTACAACAAGCAAAACATCAAAGATTGGTGTTGATAAGTCAAAGGTAAGATGTTTCTTATGCAATCTCTATCGACACTTCTCTAGAGAATGTAATCAACAATTAACTCCTGACATGAGACAACATCAGCAACATCAGTCTCATCAAAATCAATCTTATCAACTAACAACATCTCAAATATCTCTCAGAAAACCACAGTTAACCAACTTATCCCTACATGCCACAAATGCTTCATGAGGACCTGTGACTGGAGGATGTATGAGAAGGAAGTCTTGGAAGAGAATTAAGCTTTAATGGCTTAGATGGAGAACAAATTTCCACGTATAAATAGAGAGGTAAGAGATAGACTATGTTTATCAGTATTTGTTGAGTAAGTTGAAAGATATAGAGTCCATGCTCAATAACTCGCTGATAAAGTAAACGAAATAAAGATTTTTAATGAATCTCATGTAAGAGAACATAAATTATATCAAATCAAAATTAACTCTTTACAAAAGGATTTTGATAAACTTGTTTTAGAAAATTACAACTTAAAAGCCCAAGTTGAGCATCTAACCATTTTCTTAACTAAATCCATGGGTGATCATGTATTAACTGAAGTGAAACTTCAGAAGTTTCAACTTCATCTCAACAATATGAGAAATTATTAAATTCTCATATTGAATCAAAGAACAAGTATAGGTTGGGATATAATGTTGTTGCACCTCCTCTAAATGATAATTATACAACTTTACCTAAAACAATGACAAACAATTTGTCAAAACATTTTGTGCCATGCACCAAGTTTGAAAAAAAATCTAATCAACAAGTTAATAACAATGTTTCTATGGTGAGTGAAACTAAGTCTTCCGAATTAGATAAAATTAACCAAAATGACTCAGAAATTTGACTTTGATTAATATGATGACTTGGATGATTCCGATGAACATGATGATGATAAACTGGATATTGGTAAGAATGTTTCGTTTGAAACAAAGATTCCTAAAATCCTTGAAGAAAAAAATTGCCATATCCTCCAAAGCAAAGAAACATGTTGAAGACTATTTGCAAAAGAATAGCTCAGTTAAATGAAGGTCTTCCGGAACTTCATCAGCAACAAAAACCTTCAACTAAAATGATTGAAAAGTGTACATCTACTAAGGAAGTACACCTATCTTCCGTAAAAAAAAGGTTAGAAGAAACAACGAGCAGTACTTCTCCGGAAGAAGAAACATTTAGTAGCAGATCTACGGAAAGCCAAATCTACTAAGTCAGTAGAAGATCTGCAGAAGGCTAAAGCAACAACCAACAATAGATTAAACCAAAAAGTGTTGAATCCTAAGCAGCAGAAATCAACAAATGTTGAACAAGAATCCTTTGGTATTATGTCAGAGAAAGGCAAGGATACATCAACAACAAAATTTGAGAAAGATTTGAAGCCTCAAAAGCTTCAAAAGAAAAAGAAAATGATTGATTTTGAGAAGGAATTAGAAGAAATATATTTTAAGTGGTGTGATATGAGAAATCACAATAATAAAGTCTGTTACTTCAGCAGTTATTGTTCTATTTGCAATATGAACAATCACATGACCTTCGTCTGCTAATTTAACAAATATTGTGCATATTGTAACAAAAATAGCATTCAACTCAGTAATGTTATTTCAACAAGAAGAACAAGACAAAGAGCACAAAAAAAGCAAAAATCTGAGAAGGATGATTTAGACTCTCAATCCAGTGAAAGCCATAAAGTTGCAACAAATAAATAAAACAACTAATGAAAAATCATTGAAGAAAAGGCAATCACATTTGAATCCAAAACACCTCATAAAAGGGTGGATTTGATTGAAAAGGAAACAAATGCTAATGATGCTTTCTTTGATAATTTTGAAAAAGGAACTCATGTACATCATTCAAAATCAAAGGATGATAAAACTATCCACAATAAAGGTTCATCATCAAAATCAAAACAGCAAACCAACAAAGAAAGGGTGAACGAACAAGAGATTTAGAAACAAGAACCAAGTTCCACAAGCTCATCTTCAACATAATCATCCTAACCACAACAAACACATAATGAATCAATTAAGACTAAAATTAATACTTAAACATCAAGACTGATTCATGAAGGAGTAATAATTTTAGAGACTGCTAGAAAACCCAACATCATTAAAGCTTGGGTTGCCAATTCTAATTGATTTCTTTATGTATGCAGACTGCTAGAAAACCCAATCATGGAGAGCTTACAACAAATGGTTTGTTGACAGTGGTTGTTCCAGGCATATGACAGGAAACTGTTCTTTTCTCTATGACTTCAAACATAAAAATGCCTCATATGTGGCGTTTGGTGGGGATAGGAAGGGAGGTAAAATTGTTGGTGAAGGAATGGTAACTAATGGTGTGCTTAAATTTGAGAAAGTAAATTACTGTGAAAATTTGCAATATAATTTATTGAGTGTGTCTTAAATTTATGATCAAAATTATAGCACATTATTTGATAAAACTAATTGTTACTTCTTAAGCTAAGTTTCTCAGTTCTAGATGAGTGGATCCTTTTTAAAGCATCAAGAACAGGAAAAACATATGTTTTGGATATGAACAATACAACACTCACAATTAATGAAACATGTTTGCTATCTAAGTCAACAGAAGATGAATCACAGTTATGGCATAGCACGCTTGTTCATTCCAACATGAAGAACATGAATGAATTGGTGAAAAATGTCTTAGTCATTGGATTGCCACAGATTGAATTTTATTGTTCAAACTATTTTCCTTCATGTTATAAAGGAAAACAACACAGAGTGTCTCATAAATCCAAAATCATCAATACAAACACTACACCACTTAAATTGCTACACATGCATCTTTTTGGTCGAACCAATGTGATTAGCATTGGTATAGGCAATATTGTTTAGTGGTTGTTAATAATTTCACTAGATTCACATGGGTCTTTTTTTTAAACACAAGAGTGAAACATCAAAAACATCAATGGAGTTTGTCACCAAGATTGAGAATCAACTTGATCTAAAAGTTAAAATTTTCAGGAGTGACAATGGGACTGAATTTGCTAATACCGTGTTAGACACTTTTTGCAGGAATAAAGGGATTGCAAGACAATTCAATGCACCAAGAACTCCACAACAAAATGGATAGGCTGAAAGAAGAAATAGAACTCTCATTGAAGCAGCAAGGACAATGATAGCCGAATAACAATTGCCAATCACCTTTTAGGTTGAGCAGTCAACATAGCATGCAATGTTCAAAATAGGACATTAATTGTCAAAGAACACAATAAAACACCTTATGAGATCTTATTTAAAAGAAAACCTTACATAGGCTATCTTAGAGCTTTTTGGTGTCATGTATTTGTTTTAAACACAAAAGAACAATTGGGAAAATTCTCAGAGAAAGACTATGATGGTTTTCTTATTGGTTACTCTTGAACATCTAAATCATATAGGATTTACATTCCCCAAAAAAACATAATGGAAAAAACTCCTAATGTGTCATTTGATGAATCCTTGTTTCCTAAATTTGTAAAAGGATCATCATTGTTGTTTGATATAGATGCACTCACGGACTTATTTAACTCTGGTTATTTGAATAATGGGGGTTCTGATAATTCATGCCATCTATTTGTTCCTCCAAACATGAATGAAGTGTCATTATTTGTTGATCCTCCAGGAATACAAACATTAAGTATCATGGAACAAGGAACACCAAATAATACCAATAATGCTACATAAGACTAGCAAAATGGATCTACATCCTCATGTGCAAACACTTCATTAGCAGCTGCTAACTCTGCATCCGTAGATGAGTGTCCTACATCACGAGATATGAATATTGCATTAGCAGATGTTACATTCACATCAGTAGATATTTCAAACATTGGAGATGATCCATTATATTACTAAGAGTTAATGCTAGCAAGTCTACAAATACCATCCATAGATGTTGTTGCAATCCTATGGAATGACAGCATACATCCGTAGAAGTTCCTACGAAAGACATTCACAATGCAACTGATGTACAAACTCAGGAGGAAAATCATTCACCTTCCAATGATAAACATGATGATTAATATGGTTACTTCCTAAATTCATCATCTCAGCTGGATTCATCTACAGTAATGAATTTGACTAACTTGGAATCATATATTCTAGTTGAGTCTATTCCAACAACAAGAATGTATAAGACTCATCCAATAAACAACATAATTAGAGACCTTAATGAAAGAACCATAAAAAGCCTAGGGGGAGCTGCAAACATCTATATGTACACTTGTTTTCATTCATAAGTTGTTCCTCCAAATATCACAATTGCACTAAAAGATAATAGTTGGATTGAAGCTATGCACGAAGAGCTTCAACAATTTAGAAAGCAAAAAGTCTAGAATCTAGTTGACCTACCTAAAAGTCAACAACCAATTGGCACAAGGTGGCTCTTCTAAAAAAAACTAGATGACAGTGGTATCATTGTAAGAAACAAAGCTAGATTTATTGCACAAGGTTATACTCAAGAAGAAAGGAAAGATTATGATGAAGTTTTTGAACCGGTTGCAAGAATTGAGGCCATAAGAGTATTCCCAGCATATGCTTCATATAAGAAGCTCACAGTCAATCAAACGAATGTCAAGTGTGTTTTCTTATATGAGAAAGTTGATGAAGAGGTCTATGTAGCTCAACCTCCTGGTTTTAATGATCATGACTACCCATATAGGGTATACAAGCTTGAGAAATCTTTGTATGGTCTTCAACAAGCACCAAGAAAGTGGTATGAAAAATTATCATCTTTATTGCTCAAGCATGGATATAAAAGAGGAACTATTGATCAGACTCTCTTACTCACACAAGAACATCAAGACCTCTTAGTTGTTCAAATATATGTAGATGACATTATATTTGGATCAACAAACAATTGATGTTTATCATTGCTAATCCAGTTCAACATAGTAAAACAAAGCATATTGAAATCACATACCATTTTCTGAGAGATTGCTGAGAAGAAGGTTTAATCAAGTTAGTCAAAGTGGATACAACTAATCATCTTCTAATTTATTTTAGGACCGAGTACATAAAGAATACTAATAGATTCTGCGTGAAACAAGATCAAATAGTGCGGAATCCTATTTGATTGGCGATCCAATCAGTGAAAACATAACTTGGTCAATATAAGAATGAACTAAACTTTAAGAATGAGTAGGAATCAATCAAGAACGAACTTTGAAGTTGGATTGGCTATCTTGGATGTTCTGGACGGCTAGGGATCGTGTAATTTTGAAGTGTTATAAAATTGTTTCGAATTATTTTTCTTTTTACACGAATTAAGTGGTAATTATAGGTTTGTAGTTTCCATTCGTACGACTCAATCATTAGCATGGTTCAGTCGTGCGACTGAATCATGCGATTGAGAAATACGCACGACTGGAGATTCAGTCGTGCGATTGAGTCAATCTTATGTCTCAATCATACGAGTAATCCAGTCTCCTGATTCAGTATTGCAACTGGTCCATAAGCATGTCATATTCATATGTATGATCCATTAGCATGAAGACTCACCCGACTAGATTGAACACATTTCTCAATCATTATTGACTAAGAACTATGTACAATGACTTTAAAACTATATAATAAGTTCATACATGTGAATTATACTTAACACAATAATAATATGAAATAATTAAACATTAATAAACATCAACCACATATTGTATTTCATTAAACAATTTCATTGCATATGTGTAAGACATGAAAGACTTTTACTTTTAAGCTCATAAACTAGGAACATCATGTATCTACAAACTCCCCCTTGGTCCTAGTTTACCCTATCGTCTAACACTCTTCACATGTTCTTGGAATTCCTTGTACTTCTCCTCTCTTGTGACTCCTATGTGTATTTCAAATGGAAAGCAGAGTCTTATCACGTGTTGGAACTATAGAGTTTGTAAAATATCCTGCGTGTCATAGAACAGTGGCCACTTATATAATGTATAGACATCTTCAACAGACAAGTTAGTAAGCCACATTGGGCCGAATACCCTGATGTCTCTATTTTTTCATCTCTGTTCAAAATTATGACCGCTTCTCCCGTCCACCAATCATAATACCACCATTTGAAGTGTGGAGTGAAGTCCTAAGGCATTTCCCGTAAGGGAATCTTTGATATTGTGCACGGGAGAGTCAACTTTAGCACTACCTTTGGTCTTCCAGATATAGGATCCACTTCAGACTTACGAATGTACCACTTAGGTTGTTGAGGTCTGAAGTTTACCCATCTGGTGTGGTATTCCTTCTTCAACGCAGCCTCGAACCATCCCGACATCTTTCTCGGGTTGGCATACAAAAGATCTAAGCATGCTAGGCGGTTGAGCTCAAAACTAGGAAAAGTCTTCAGATCATGTGGATATTTGAAGTACTCGATCCCTTTCTCTCTTTTAACTGCATAGACTTCCAAGTCTTCAAAATATGCCCACGCTATAATCTTGTCTGACAGTTTCTGATGTCGCTTCACTGTGTAAAGTTTGGTGTAGCCATTTTGCTTTGGCGGCGCGTGTTAGGCTTTCATCTCAGCAAAACAAGCGGCACATTCAGCTTTCTTTAGATCAACATTAACATTTGAAGCTTGAGCTTGGCTTTCATCTTTTTCTTTCTCTTTTTCCATCTCCTCCAGCTTCTCAAATGTGGCACTGCCAAAAGTATCACCCAAGTTGGGGATAACATTGCCTTCATGGTTAGTGTACTCTGGATAATGCTCTACTGTGACATCCTCTATCTCTATCTCATCCACATCTTTTAGCTCATCATCACTCACTACATCAACTTCTGGAGCATCTTTGACAAGCTCGTCTGTTAGATCATGGATGATCTTTCCTTCCTCCAAAGTGTAGCTCACAGATTTTCTAACAATCCCTTGCAAATCAAGAATTATCGTAAGCTGAGTATTGATTTGCTGAAGGGGGATGACATCATACTCACCTTGTTGTTGAATTTCATTTGTTTGATTAAACATTTAACACATCACAAATAAGTCATTAATCAAGACATTAAAACATAAAAAACATAGATAATCATTAATTACATAAATCTAATAAATAATTCAAGTACAACAATTTTAAATACAAAGACATCTAATCATTACTTTTGTCTTTATTTGTCGTCTCTTCAGCTAGAAGAGCTGAGAACGAGGCTCCTTGATCTTGATTTCTTTTTGTGCGCCTCTCCTGAGCTTGAGTGGAGCCTGATGCAGCAACATCACCTTCTTGATCATCATCATGATCATCCTCTTTGTCTTTTCCACTTGGTCCTCCTTCATCATCATCTTCCTCAGATTCATCTTCATCCTCATCATCATCATCATCACCATCATTAATATTTAACGGCTCACTCTTTGATCCCTTAAGCTTTAGCAATATCTTCTTATTCTTCTTCTCCAGATCCTCTATCCTCTTTACCGATGACATCACCAGCTCATTTTGACTTTTAAGCGTGTGGTAAGCTCGGCCTAGAGCCCTCTCGTACTGGACATTCTTCTTGCTGAGTTGTGCATTCTACTTTGCCTGAGCTGTATTCACCTCCATCAGTTGGTTTAGCTTAGTAGCCCTTAGCTCATCGGTAACAATTAGCCTTAGCACAATGCCATTGAGGTTAGCCAGCTGCTCCTCTAACCCGACCATGGGTAGAGTAGGTCCAGGTGTGAATGTAGATTGGGTGGTGGGACCAGCTTGGTAAGTGGTGGTTGTGGTGGTAGATGTGGTGAATATGGGAGGTGGAATGTGGTGGAGTGGCTATGATAGTGGTGGTGAGAGGAGTGATACTGGTAGTGGGAGGAGTGATAGTGGTAGTAATAGTTGTGGTGGTGGTGGTAGGAGTGGTAGTGCTGCTGGTTGTAGCAGTGGTGGTAGGTGTGGTAGTGGTGGATGATGTGATCAATGTGAATCTTGGCCTCTTACCCTTTTTGCCATAAGGATGGGCCATCCTCTTCTTCCTGGAGGCCTTTGCAATAGAAGCTCCCCCTGGGCCGATGGGCTGGCCAGGTATATAAGTAGGGTCAATGACATGAGTATCATCACGTGCAATACCAGCTGTGCGTCCACCGATCGACTCTATACCCTTCTCAGTGGCCATAACCCTACTCCCAACTATCCTCACCAGTGGCGACTCCTCATCTTCTTCTATTAAGAAGTCTTGGTGAAAGCTAGCCTTCTTAATTCCACCAGGTGCATCACCACCTTGACCCTGATCATGGTCATCATCATCGTCGTCTTCTTTCTTGGTGGGTGCTATGATGGGCTCAACATCGGCGTCATTGTCATCGTGACGCCACTTCTTGAGAGAGGGCGCCACATACTCCTCGTTGGCCAAATGACTAAACCGTCTTCTCACCGGGAGCTTCACCTACTTCCCCTGGTAGACCATCTTCCTACCCAACGTGATGTTATCCATAACCTCCAGAACAACAACATCATCCTTCTCTTTCAGTAGAAGAGGAAGCTTCTCATAAATAATCATCTGTAGAAACCTTAGGTACATGCAGAAGCCTTCCTTTCCCTTGGCCTTGATATTCTCTATCATGTAGGAGAATAGCATGTGGGAGAAACTAAACGGGTGGTTTAGGACCAGAGCAACATATGCGTTCTGGATTTGATCTGACATCTCGTTGAATCCTCCTCTCCTTGACGCCATGCACTTACGGATGACATGAGCCAAGTACTTAAACTGGGGGCACAAGTTGCTCTTGTTGAGCACACTTTCATTGATCTCCCAAGTGTACTTCATCCTTAGAAAGCATCCTCGAACGGTTAGAGGATGTAGCTTGGTTGGGTGGGCACCATCCTCACCTGATTTCAGGACTCGCCTTAGATCGTCTGCAGGAATACTAATATCATGTCCGAAGAACAAGCTCCGGATACTGTCGGGCTCTGTGGACCTGTCAACTGTAGCACCTTCCTAGAAGGTCGGTTGTAGCGATCTGTATGGCGTGCAGGGTGTAGATATAGCCTTGAAGATCCTGGATCTCCTCAGAAAGGCTATGATCCCAGCAAACTCGAAAGCATTCAAAGTAGTAGCATCTAAGTGAGCACAGATATTGTGCTTGGTGCTCATCGTCCATCTATCAGCCAAGTTGCTATAACACAAGAAACATATAAATTAGAGCGGTGTATAGGAGATGATAATTGAAATTTGTAAGGTCCCGTTCCCCGGAAGCCTCACAGTTGGTTAATGAGAGCATAAAATCAGTTTAATAACAAAACATTGCAGCGGAAATAATTAGACATTCATTTAAAACTTAGAAACCATATCGTACTCATACATTTGTCCTTTAAATGTAAACAAAACATATTAATTGTTTTTAAATTACAATAAATATTTCATAAACAGGAATGCCATCCATAGCTCCCCAAGTAGCTCCGTGGTGCCATCCCCAAGTAGCCAGGAGCACCTCCTCGGGTTGCCTTCCTTGATTTTCTACCAGCCATAACTAATTCCTATAAGATTCAAACACCAAAATGGTTATTCATGATAATGGCTCAGATCATTATAAGTATTGTAAGTCCTTAATTAAAGTGGCCAAGTATGGTTAACTACTTACCTTACCCTCCTGTCCCAAGCAATCACTATCCTAACACATGTTAGTATTCAAATCTAGAAGCACGTAGAACATATAGCACACGCACATAATTCCCAATTTAACATGAAACTTTAACCTAATGCCACGTAGCTACTTGGATTGGCATCCTTCATTCGGTCCCATTTTAAGTTTAAGTTTAGGTTTTTGAAAACAGTCTACCCAATTCTCTTAAACTTTGGCTCTGATACCAACTTGTAAGGCCCTGTTCCCGGGAAGCCTCACAGTTGGTTAATCATAGCATAAAATTAGTTTAATAACAAAATATTGCAGCAGAAATAATTAGACGTTCATTTAAAACTTAGAAACCATATCGTACTCATACATTTATCCTTTAATTGTAAACAAAACATATTACTTGTTCTTAAATTACAATAAAGATTTCATAAACATGAATGCCATCCATAGCTCCCCAAGAAGCTTCGTGGTGCCATCCTCAGCATCAGCACTTACCTACCAACTATTATGTATAAAAGTCAGCTTTGTTGAGTGAGTTCTAGTTTTAGGTAAATAAAAAAATACATAACATTTTCATCATAATCACCATGTTCATTATCTTTCATTCTTTCATATCTTTCACTTTATCATAAACGAGATTGCACAAAGCAAGAGCTCTATGTTGATCGACAACGAATGTCGATCCCTGTTGGTACACATTTTTTGTTAGGACCGTGTACGGACGGAGTACAAACTGATTTACATGTATACCAACTCAAATACTGCGGAATCCTATTTGATTGGCGATCCCATCAGTGAGAACGCACGTAGAATCGATCTTAGAATGAATCTAAATGTTAAGAACGATTGCAATACGATTTAGTGCGATCTATCAACTTGGAACAGGGTCTCTAAGGTCTCTGGACGGCTAGGTTACGAGTAGGAGTCTAAATATTGAAAATGTTACGTTTTTCCACGAATTAAGTGGTATTTATAGGTTAGGGTTAGTCAATCGTACGACTGGACCATTAGCATGGTTCAGTCCTGCGACTAAAGCATGTGACTGAGTCAATCACATGATTGAAGGTTTAGTCATGCGACTGAGTCATCCGTATATCTCAGTCGTGCGACTGATCCAGTCTCCTAGTTTAGTCGTACGACTGGTCCATTAGCATGAAGTATTCATGCGTATGGTCCATTGGCATGGCCCATTCACATGAAAACTTCATACGACTAAGTTTGAATATGTTTCTCAATCATTACTTGACTAAGATCTATTCAAACAACCACAAACCTATCTAGTTAGTTCAATATGCGTTAATAAATAATAAACATTGAAACATATATTGAAACATTTAACATTAAGATCATCAATCACATATTCTGTTTTATTCAACTCATACATTTCATTTACATGTAGGACATGACAGATATATTACATTAAGATCGTAAACTAGGTACATATGTATCAATAAACTCCCCATTGGAGCTAGTTTCCTTCATTGTCTAGCATCCTTCATTAGGTCATCAAACTTCTTATGCCTCTCTTCGACTGTGACTCTAGAATGTACCTCGAATGCAAAACAGTGTCTTATCACATTCTGAAACTGGAGGTCCTGTACGATATCCTGTGGATCATAGAATAATTGCCACATGTATAAAGTATAAACATCACTAGCTGACAGGTTGGTTAGCCACATTGGGTCAAATACCCGGATGGTCTCCATTTGGCATTCTTTCTGCAATACTATAACTGCTTCTCCTGTTCTCCAATCATAATACCACCACTTGAAGTAGGGAGCAAAGTCCTGTGGCATTTCCCTCATGGTAATCTTTGACATAGTGCGCGGAGGACTCCACTTCACCACCAATTTGGGTTTCCCAGTCCTTGGGTCCACCTCCGACCTTCGAATATACCTTGTAGGTTGTTGAGGCTTGAAGTTAACCCATCTTATGTGGTATTCTTTCTTCAACGCAGCTTCAAACCAGCTTGACATCTTCCTTGGGTCAGCATACAACAGGTTCATGCATGCCAACTGATTGAGCTCAAAACTAGGGAGAGTCTTCAGATCATGTGGGAATCTGAACTACTCGATTCCCTTCTCCCTCTTCACAGCTTATACATTAAGATCCTCAAAATAAGCCCATGCTAAAATCTTGCCAGACACCTTTAGATGCTTCTTTACTTTGTAGAGGTTGGCATAGGCACTCGACTTTGGCCCTGTGCGTTGGGCACGGATCTCTGTAAAACAAGCCGCCCATTCAACGTTTTTGATCTCAACATTGGTGTCCGAGGCTTTGGCTTGGCTTTTTGATTTCTCAGCCTCCCTCTCCATCGTATCCAGTTCAGCATACATGTCACTGTCGAGAGTATCTCCAAAACCAGGAACCACATTTCCCTCTCAATCAGTATATTCTGGAAAGTGCTGTGTTGTGATGTTGAGCTCGTCCACATTGTAACTCCACTTTCAATCTCTATCTCATCCACATCTTTGAGCTCGTCATCACTAGCAACATCGACAGTAGGTGCATCTTTTAACCAGTTCATCCGGATTTAACCGGAACATCTTTGCGAGTTGCTCATCAGTTAGGTCGTGAATGATTTCTCCTTCTTCGGGAGTATAGCTTACTGACCTCCTGAAAATCCCTTGCAGATCAAGTATCATAGTGGATTGAGACTTGATCCGTTGCAGCGGAGCAACATCATATTCTTCTCACTAATAGGGTGGATCTGCTTGATTTAAAGCATATAACACATCATTCATTAGCAGATAATCAAGACAGATAAATAAACAAATATATACATAAACATTCAGTACATGAGTTTTAATACATGATTCAATTACACAGAAGTTCAAAATACATAAACATCTAATCATTACTTTTATCTTGAATCATGTGTTCTTCAGCTGGCGGGGCCGAGGACGAGGCACCCTGATCCTGAGCTTTCTTGGATCATCTCTCTTGCTTGAGTGGTAGCAGATGCAACAACATCATCACCCTCCTCATCATCTCTGCCCCCATCCTCTCCCGCATCATCATCTCCTCCATCATCATATGTATCATCCTCATCATCGTCATCATCATCACCATCGTCATCCCATTCTCTAATCTTGGGAGGCTCATCGTTGGATCCCTTGAGCCTCAGCATGAGGTTCTTGTTCTTTGCCTCCAAATCATGTATCCTTTGTACATAGGATGTCTGTGGCTCATATAGCTCTGTGATCTCCTGACTCTGAACCTCAATCCTCTGTACAGACGAAGCCTGCATCTCATGCAACTCTGCGATCTCTTGGCTCTGAGCCTCAATCCTCTTGGCTTGGGAGACATTGAGCTCCATCGCTGATTAAGCTGAGTGGTTCTCTGCTCATCCATCGCCAACAGCTTCAGTACTAACTGGTTCAGGTTAGACAGCTGCTCCTCCAACCCAACAGATGGGAAAGAGGATCCAAAAGTAGGTGGGACCTATGAGGTCCCAGCTCCGTGAGTGGTGGTGGTAGTGATATAGAGAAGATGGGTGGTGGGATATGTGTGGATGGTAAGGGAGTGGCTGTAGTGGTGATAGGTGGAGGTGTGGTAGTCATGATGGGTTGAGTGGTAGTAGTGGTGGTGGGTGGAATGATGGTAGTGGTGGTGGGTGGAATGGTGGTAGTGGTGGTGGGTGAGCCATCCTTTATCTCCTCAAGCCCTTTGAGGAGGATGCTCCCCTTGGGATGTTGTTGAGCTGATTAGGGGCATAAGAGGGATCTCCGGCAATCTCCCCAGACTCGCTACGATGTCCTCCAACCTCTCGAATACCTCGTTCGGTGGCAACCACCCTGCTCCCCACAGTACGAGTCAAGGTCTCCTTATCTGTCTCCTCCTCCTCAACAGGACGAAAGTCCTGATAGAAACCAGTTGCCTCTACTCCACCTTGGGTGGATGCTGGAGATGCTATATCAGCAGTGGGGGCCCTCGATTGGGTGGGCCCAGCATCTCCACCATCACCACTATCATCGTCATCGGAGTCATCATCCGGGAGCACAATCTGCTCGACATCCGAATCACTATCCTCGTGGCGCCACTTCCTCCTAGCGGACGCAACGTAATCCTCCCAGGCCAGATGCACGAGCAATCTCCTTACAGGGGGCTTAACCTGCTTCCCCCTGTACACCTTAATGCGGCCCAAGGTGGTATCGTCCATCACCTCAAGCACTACTGCGTCTTCCTTCTCCTTAGGCAGCGGCGATAGCTTCTGATCAATGATCATCTGAATGAATTGAGGGTACATACAAAACCCCTCCTTCCCCTTCCCCTTAATGTTCTCTACCAGATAGGTGAATCCTATAGAAGCTGAACGGGTGGTTCAGCACCAACGCCACGTAAGCGTTCTGGATCTGATCGGAAAGCTCGTCGAACCCTCCCTTCCGAGATTCTACGCACTTGAGTAACAGATGGGCGAGGTACTTGAACTGGGGGCGCACGTTGTTCTTGTTGAGCACGCATGTATTGATGTCCCCTGAGTACTTAAGCCCTTAGGAAACATCCTTGTACTGTATGTTGGTGTAATCGTCTGGGACAATCATTGTCATCCCCAAACTCTAGAACAATCCGGAGATCATCATCTGTGATCTCAATAGCCTGGCCAAATGTCGAGCTCCTGATGCAATGGGGCTCAGAGGACCAGTCCACCACAGCGCTTTCCCAGAAAGCCTCCTGGACCGAGCGATAAGGGGTACATGGTGTCGAGATGGCTCGGAATATCCTAGATCGTCGTAGGATTGTGATGATGCCCGAAAAATCTGTAGCATTCCGGGATGTCAAATCTAGGTGAGCACATATGTTGTGCTTTGTGCTCATGGTCCAGCGTCTCGCCATCTATTACACAATATAGATAAACGTTAGTGTGTGTAAATGAATACCCATTTGAATTTCTTAACTTGAATCTTTCTGTTCTATCGTGCAAATGAACTGTGCGACTGAGGTTTAGTCGTGCGATTGATCTCATACGTATGACGTAGCATGCGACTGGGCTTAGTCGTATGCTATCCCAAGTGGTTGAACGAGTCCTGTGAATGAACTCATTCGCATGGTTCAGTCATGTGATTGTGCCATTCGCCCATCTTAGTCGTGCGATTGAAGTTCAATAGGGTGCCCATTTGCATGATAGACTGTTGTTTCAACAAAATTCAAATTTTGAGCAAATCATAATGTTAGACGTCGTAGTTTGGCTCATTAGTCTCGCAAACACCCGACATAGCACCTAATAACCTTTATCTTAACATTTTATTTAGTTTTATCAGATTATTGGCCAAACTAGTCTCGGTTCAGTTTTAGGGCATAATTTCAATCTTTTGAGGATGAATCTATTGAACGATGACTGGAAATTGTTTCACATTACCTATGGAGTCACTAGAAATCATTAGAATGTAATAATCACAATCCAAGAACAATCAAATGAAATTTGGGCAGAGTAATGTTAAGTCGTGTGAAAAATGAGCGATTGGGGGTGAATAGGGTTTGCGACCGACTCCCCCTCTATTTATACTAGGGTTTCTTCCAGTCGTGCAACTGGACCTAATCGCACAACTAGTTCGTGTGATTGAGGCTCAATCGTGCGACTGACTCACTCGGTCACCATCAGTCGTGCGACTGTGTTTCAGTCGTGCGACAACCCCATTCGGTTCCTTCCATTCATGCGATTGGTTCATTATGATGATCCAATCACATGAATTTACCCATGTTGATGGTCCAATCGCTCGTCTAGGCCATACGTGTGGCTTAGTCGTGTGATTGGGCTCATTTGTCTGGCACAATCTTATAGCTAGTCCATACTTATGGTTCAGTCGTGCGAATGGCTCATTCTAATAAGACTGACTCTATGAACATTTTACATTTATCCCTTTTACACTTGGTAAAACATTACAAGCATTTGATCATTTTAGACATGATCGTTTTTAACTTTGGAAACATTTGTTCACCTCATACGTGATCCTTTTAACAGTTGAACATTTTGTCACCTCAGACGTGACCCATTTGACATTTGAAAACATGTGTGGTCACCTCAGACATGGCCTTTTTAAGTGATAAAATTCCAAATAAAATTCCACTACATAGTACAACGATTAAAACTAAATTTGACTAAAAATTGAAACAAAACAAAATAAAACAACTATAAAACTGAATGTATTTTTGTAATTTTGTGTGAGGTGAAATATTTAAGATAGATATCTAGCAGATTTCTTTCTAGAACAGTACAGCTTCAAGTTATTGTGACCATAACTAGAACGATTCATTATGGAATCATATCGGTAATCAAATCATTCAGGACGTGTTACCAAAATCTTTTGATGATAGATTCTTGTTTTCATCGAGAGTCATTATCAAGTTTAGGAAATCATACTAGTACTATAAGATGCACACATTGATTTGAACTTTCAAGAATTGCCGCCACGATGATTGTCAGAATACTTGTCCACAGACTTTTGACACAGATTGGTGATACATTAGGTTTAATTATTTCAACCGGCATTTGTGGATCCCACGCTTATATGGTAATCAACATTCATCAGGAGATTTTCGAGGGGTCTACGGGTATTTTGTCAAGAAGAAACTTTTCTCAGAGCTTTCA
>BJCM01004897.1:0-12445 GCA_018326385.1 Flaveria bidentis | reverse complement strand
CACGTAGAAACAATTATGTATTGAATCTAACGTTAAGAATCGATTAGGAATCGATCTACTGTGATCTATGAACTTGGAGTATGATCTTGGAGGTATCTAGACAACCAGGGTACGTCTGGAGTCGAAGTGTGTTCAATGCTTATGTTTTTCCATGAATTAGGTGGTATTTATAGGTTAGGGTTGCTTATTCGGGCGACTGAACCATTAGCATGGTTTAGTCGTGCGATTGAGTCATGCGGTTGATCCATTTGCACGACTAAGTGTTCAGTCGTGCGACTGAGCCAATCTTATGTCACAATCATAAGATTGATTCAATCTCCTGGTTTAGTCATGCGACTAAGTCATTTATATGAAGTTGTTCATGCGTATGGTCCATTAGCATGGACCATTTGCATGATAACTTTATGTTATTAAGTTTGAATGCATTATTTGTCATTACATTATTTATATTAGTTCAATCAACCACAAACCTATATAATCAAGTCAATATGCATTAAACAACTCATTGATGAAATATTAAACATGATAAACACAACCAAACATTTACATTTCATTAAGTACCCAACTATTACAAAAGTGTAAGAAATTAAAGACATATTACATTAAGTTCAGAAACTAGGGACATATGTACCTACAGGTAAACAACAAACTTCCTCACAAAGCAATTGTCCCTAACTTTGTTGACTATTTGCTACAAATGTTTTTGTTAGCCTAGGTTGAACACACTTGAATCAAACAACATGAAGATTATAGATCAAACTAAGATGAGTACAATAAATCCCCTTTGATCTTCAAATTGATTGAAAATGATGTTTATAAGTAATCCTCCAATCTATTAGTCATACAACCATTAACCAACACTAATGAAAATTAACCTATTTATAGTGAATATAATAATCACTAATTACACTTAACTCCCTAGACTAAGACTAATTAATAGAAACCACATATACAATATAAAAATAACTAAAACAAGATAAAATATATTTTGTTCACACCAAATATATTTGTTACAATAAAACTCCTAGTCATCTAAAGCTTCAACGTCTCGTCTCAGTTCTTCATCTCGTACTCGACGTTTGACTTTTGTTGACTTTGACCGTGACGTTGATTTTGTTGACTTTGACTGTGTTAATAATATAGACTATCTTGTATAGCTCCAACAATGCTCCCCCTTAGTCATCATTATCAACGCCTTCAAATGAATCCAACACCAAGAAGTCAACCATAGAAAGATCTTCAATTTCAACTTTCTAAATCTGATGAGAAAGATTATTTATCTCATAAGCTCTCCCTATTTATATTCTCCCCCTTTTTGAGTGTATCCTTTGTGAAGATGTTGGAAAATCTTTCTTAAATCTCTAATCTTGAGTGCTTCAGAAGATGTAGGAGGAGGATTTCTAGCTCGGTATCTTCTGCAAACTTGAGGAACAGTTTCTCTAATCAGGTACACTTCTCAACTGATGATCAACCATCACTTACAGCAAATACTTGAAACACATTCACAAACACAATCTCGATATTTTTAATTAGATCATTTCATTTTAACAAAACAAACTCGTGTTTATTTGGGTTTGAAAACAAGCGACCTGTGTTCGTTTGTGAGCAATTTCTGTGAAATTGCATGAAAAATTATAAAATTGTAATAGCATAATATGGAAGACCTAAGAGAAATTTTGAAATGAAAATTTATTATAATTTTTATTTTTATTATATACATTTATTATAATATTTTTTTGATCTATATTTTATTATTATTGTTATTATTTTTAATAACCGAGAACTCAATCGATCCTGAGATCACATCCTCAAGATATACTTTAGCAAAAAGAAGAATTTAATCATCAACAAGCAATGAGATCACACTTATAACTTAATCAAATCATAATCTTTGAATGATTTCAAAATTCTCAAATGGATCAATAGCAATTCCTGATATGTTTGTCCACTTAAACCTATGTCCTATCTTTTTCAACAAGCTGCAGATGTTTTGTTAAGGTTCGATTAAATACTTTAGAATGCTACGAACCCACAATCATTTGGCAAAAACCCTCACCAACCTCAGGATTTCTTGAAATTTATTACAATCTTTATGGAACAAGGCTTGTGCATTAGTGTGCAAGAGATTATTATCAGAATATTGCATTCTGTGATGAATTCATCATTAAATTATATGACACAACTTAGACCAAAATGGTAAGAGCTCCAAGTCTATACTCAAGTATAACAAAGGAGATGTCCATTTAATCATGTGCCGATGAGAGCTCCAGGTCAGTAGTATCGCACAGCAAAGGAGATCATCACTCCAGGTTAGTACTTCCATACAACAAAAGAGATTAGCATAAACACATGACGCATAAATACACCAATCACGTTTGAAAAGATATGGCTTATATGATTTGTATCATGGTGGGTGAAAGATCAATTCTCAATCCAATTTTTGTCGGGACCTCTGTTTTCGTGCAGGCCAAAATGATTGCGTAAATCCAAACATCCTTAAGCATATATTTTATTTTAAATCATTATGTTGTTGTCTACTTTATTCTTCAGGTTGAGAGTATCAAGCATATCATTAAAGAAACTGTATGTTTTTCTTTTACTTGCAAATAAAAATAAGATGTGAATCAAATAACAACATCAGTTAATATCATTTCTCATTTTAAACGCAAGTCATGCAAGAACAAGCATTTCAAGATGATATACAATCATTTATCAATCATCTCGAATCAAGTTCCCAGTTCTCTTTTTATTTTTTATTTTATTTTGATATACTCTCCCCCTAAATTTTTATTTTTGCAAACCTATTTTTGTTTTTCTTTATTTTTTATATTTTTTAGTAAACTGTACAAAAATAGAAATTTACCAAGAAGAGCTTTCAAACTACACTGATTATCAAGATAAGAAATAAATTATCAAGAAATATGCAGTAATTATGAATAGAGAACTGTGATTGTGCACATATAAATCCAACTTATGGATAAAATACTATGACCAAAACCTGTTTGTTCTGCCTCAAATTTGAAGTAGAAACAATCTTTATTAGTAAACTGGATTACTAACAGTCCTCCTAAATTGTTCCTTCACTCATTAACAAATTAGTTACAGAGGGGAACCCAGGCCATCGTAGTCCTGGGAGTTCCTTTTTCAATAATATAAGTAACCTGCTTCGGCACATCAATATAATTTACCAAATTTGTTTTGGTTTAATTAATTTGGATTTGAATTAATTAAATTTGGAAATTATTTTTGTTTAAGACCAAAAGAAAAAGAATTTGGTATTGAACCTTTGATAATTTTCATCTTTGAATCATATGAAACCGGCTTAACATGAAACGGTTTAGATAGAGGGATTTTCATCCAACCATTCAAAGATGTTTGTTTTTTACCTCTTGAACTAAAGAAGCAACCCGTGTTTCCTTTACCATCTGGAACATTCTTTGTAAACCAACATCCGGAGAAGTAATTCATTTTGCCTTTATCATTCGATGCAAATCTTTGAGGGCACTTCTTTACCACATAACCTTCTTTTCCACACTCAAAACAAGCCTTGAAAGGCTTTTGATGCTTGACTGGCCCATGTGAAACATTTGAAATTAGAATTGCTTTGAAGTTATTACAGATTCTTGCTTGTTTTGGTGTTTGTTGTACTTAACAATGAATGAGAGCTGCACTAGTTGACTGACTTGTTTTGCAGTTTGAGAAGAGATTCGTATTGGTCTTGATTCTGATTTTGGAAGCTTTTGAGACCTGACAGTTTTAGGTGATATCTTGATCTTAGTGGAATCGACACTGTCCTCTGTCTTTGATTCATCATCTGAGCTTGTCCAGTCTCGTATACATAGATTTTCCTCCAACGGATCTTGATTGACACCTCCTATTATGTCGGCTTCGGTTATGGGATTATGATTGTTTGACGATTTGACAATTATTCCTTCTTTGACAAACCTGACAGGAACAAACAAAGGAATATTACCTGTTTTGAATTTGTTGAGGAAGGTTGTAGAAGCAACTGATATTGGTTTTGGAGCATCAGAGGTGGAATCGTCATTAATCTTCTTATCAAACTCCTGCATGAGGAATCCCAAACCTATAAGAAAATCCTGCACATCTCTAACCTCTTTAAGATTGGCATTACTGAAACCTGCATTTAAACAATTAGTTACTGCAACTTAAATCAAATCATTTGTTGAATGAGGTCTTGGGATTGGTAAATAACATATAGTAGAAGGGGGTGAAACTGAATTAAATACAATTGCATAATCATATTTATATACAATCCTATGTTTTACCCGTGCCCCTTGTTGTTTAGCAATAAGCACATCTTTTTTCATGTGTGAAAGGGTCCATTTATCAAGCTTTGTTTGAAGTTGTGTCATTTTAAACTGAGCTAGAACTACCCTTTCTCTCAGAATATTAATTTCAACGTTATGCTCCAAAATAGTTCTTTTTAAAAGATCATTTTCAGCCAATGCTTTATTAAGTTTTCTTGAAAAAGCAATTTTTTTTTCTTTAAATCCTGATTAATTATTTTTAATTCTTTTTCATTTTCAATAACAATTTGTTTGCTTTATAAATCACAAATAATCAGATTTTGCAAAGCGAAGAACACATATCCTGAACAGTCTCAAAAGGAAGACAGAAGATCGTTCGTTCTGCAACTAAGCTCTTTTCACATTTGCAAATCTTTGTGATTCTTTGTTGTTCCTCTTCTTTGACCTTCAACATCTCGTCTGCCTCAGATTCTTTCTTTCTGTTATCAGCTTTTCCATCATTATCATCATGAGCTCTCACAAACTTGGGGTTACGATCATTTTCAACTCTCAAAGATTCACAGTCTTCGTCAACAGTTTCTCTGAATTCAATATTAAAATCCGAATCAGGTTTTAATAACTTCAACTTTTCAATCATCTATATTTTGTAATCAAGTATGCTTGTTACAGAAGAAACAAGATCAGTATTAAGCGTGTTAGTTTGATGTGGGAACACGACTTGTTGAAATTCTTTTCTTTGGATATCTAGCTCGAGAGATCTTAGTCTGTTGATCATATCCATAAGTTTTGTGTCGACATAACCTCTTTCTTTCTTCAAAATTTTAACTTGATGATTCCATGCAGACGGAAGAGAGTCAAGAAGCTTTTGAATTTGTTCATGATTACTAAGATCTGGAACATGCTTCTTTAGATTATTTGTCACCTTTAATAATCGATCAATCGACTCTGTCAATTTTTCTTTCTTTAATGCTGCAAAAGAGTCAAACCGGCTTTGTGCCATTGTAAGATTATCTGATTTAAAGTAATTTGAAGATGACATTTTATTAAAAAAATTGAACAATTAAATGCCTCAAAAGTATTTTTCTCAAAAATTATAAAATAATTCTCCCCTGGGAAAAATATTTCTATTTTTTTAATGTCACTCTATGCAATCATAGCAACTGGGGTTAACAATTTTTAATGAGGTCAATTTTGTTATTTTTTGTTTTTAAGGAGCCCATACAACAAAAAAAATTTTAAAATTCAACCCAATTATAAACCTAATATCAATTTAAAAAGAAAGTGTTATCCCAAGAATCTTGAAAAACCCAACCCAAAATTGTTAATCAAAACAATTGTTAGCAAATATTTACCCATATAAAGACTTGAAAAGACAACCCAAAAAGAATTAACCAAATTACCAAGTTATTGCTAGCCCAATTATAATCCTTTAACCAGCCCACATGAAACTCATAGTCCTTTTAACATAATCAAAACCCTAACCCACTCTTTCCATCACACAAAACACACACACACTTAAATGAGTAGAGAGAGAGAGACGGATGAGGGTAGGCTTCTGGCGGGTTCCTTTGCAACTTGATTTTTATAACTTCACAGGTGTAATTTCGCGGGAAATATGATTTCTCTGGAGTTTTGGCAATTTCGTCGGAATTTTGAAGTTTGCCTGAAAAGTACACTTTCGTTAGAAAATGAGCGAAACTTCTAGTTTCGGCTATAATTTCACTGGAAACTTGGAACTTTCGTTCAGAATGATGCTAGTTTTGCTGGATGAAGAGGTTGAAGCTACAAGAACACCAAGAACACACATACTATTGTGTGTAAGAGAAATTTCAGATCTAAAATATTTCTTTGAGTTTTCTTGTATAATAGATGTTGTAGATCATAAATTTATGTTGTATATCTTTAAATTTGTAGTAGATTGTTGTAGATATGATGAATTGATTATGTTTGAGATGAAATTTGAAATTCAAATCTACTTTCTCTCTCTAAACCTCTAATTTCTCTCTCGAAAAATCGGATGAAAACCTTAAAAAATCTTCAAAACTTCAATGAATTTGATCCAAAATGGCACTGATACCAAATTGTTATCCCAGGTTGAACACACTTGAATCAAACAACATAAAGATTATAGATCAAACTAAGATTAGCACAATAAATCCCCTTTGATCTTCAAATTGATTGCAAATGATGTTTACAAGTAATCCCAAATCTATTGGTCATACAACTATTAACCAACACTAATGACAATTAACCTATTTATAGTTAATATAATATTCACTAATTGCACTTAACTCCCTGGACTTAGGCTAATTAATGAAAACCACATATAAAATATAAAAATGACTAAAACAAGATAAAATATATTGTGTTCACACAAAATATATTTGTTACGATAAAACTCTTAGTCATTTAAAGCTTCAACTTCTCGTCTCGGTTCTTCGTCTCGTACTCGACGTTTGACTCTTGTTGAATTTGACCGTGACATTGACTTTTGTTGACTTTGACTATGTTGATAATATAAACTATTTTGTACAGCTCCAACAGTTGCGTATAGATCTTTTTGCTCATGTGAATATGTTAAGCTTAGGTTCCTGATCATATTGTTTAGTTGTTACTATTGACTTTTCTAGATTCACTTTGATTAATTTTTAGCAATGAAAGATGAAACTACCCACTTGCTAATTAAATTCATAAATCTTGGGAAAAATCAAACCAATTTGAAGATAAAGTGCCTCCGAAGTGATAATGGAGCTGAGTTTTGCAATAGAGTGTTGAATGAGTTCATGATTCAAAAGAAACTATGAGATAATAAAATTTTGTTGAAGCTCCCTAACAAAATATAACCAAAATGTCCATCAATTACCAAAGCATGAAATTATTCCAAAAACTTATGCCGAAGGTTAGAGTTGGCAAGAAAAACATAGTGACCATGGTAAAATAGGAGACCTTCTTTAAATTCAAAGCCAAGGAGATGTAGTAGGGTTAGTGAACATTTCTAAATAATTGTTTGGACTCAAAATCTGTTTAAAGAGCTTGAGGAATATCATCAGGAATGGAAGGTTGGTGGGAAGAGAAAGCTAGTAGGCAGCCTTCTTGTGTTCGGGAAAAAGCATTAGTAGTGGTGTTGAATTACCAAGGTGATACACAATATCAAAATCAAAACCTAAAAGTTTACCAAATTATTTCTTTTCTAGGTTTTGTATAACATGATCCTATAGATTTTTTAAATAGTGTTAGTTGTGAAAATAGAAAATTTGTTTTAAAGAAATATTTCTTCCATTTATCAATAGCTTATGTAATTCCAATTAAATTCTAATGATACATGGAGGCTTGATATGTAGGACATAGATTTTGGTAAAATATGCTAAAGGGTGTTTATGTTGAGACAAAATTGCCCTAATGCTAACACCCAAAGCATCCTTCTCAAGTGTAAAAGGTTAGGTAAAATCTAGTAGATGTAATAAAGGGGTAGATTGAGTAAGGTTTTAAGTTGGAGAAAATCCTTGTTAGTGGTGGAGGACCAATGAAGATCATCTTTGCATAAGAGGTCGTTCAGGGGTCAAGCACCCACCATCAATAATAACCTATGAGGCCTTAAAACACTTGAATATCTTTTTGCTTTTTTTAGGGGTTGGACAATTTTGAATGGTAACTATCTTTGATGGATCAACTGTTATAGCTTGTCCACTAATAATATAATCAAGATAAAAGACTTAGGGTTGACTAAAGATACGCTTAAAAAGTTTAGCTACCAAGTGATGGTTAGTGAGCAATTGTAAAGTGTTACCTCAGTGGGAAAGATGATCCTCCCAATTGTTACTACAAATAAATATACCATAAGAAATATTAGAGGACCGTGTACGTACGGAGTACTAACTGATTATGCGTGTATAGCTAATTAAATAGTGCGGAATCCTATTTGATTGACGATCCAATAAGTGAGAAAGCAGTTTTGATCAATCTAAAGATTAATGTAACGTTAAGAACAATTAGAACATGATTAACTACGAACTATGAAGTTGGAATAGGTTCTCTAGAGTCTCTGGACGACTAGGGTACGTATGTGAGTCGAAATTCTTGAAGTGTTTTTCTTTTTCCATGAATTAGGTTTTATTTATAGGTTAGGGTTTGTCAATCGTACGGCTAAACCATTAGAATGGTTTAGTCGTGCGATTGAATCATACGATTGGTCCATACGAACGACTGAAGGTTCAGTCGTGCGACTAATTCAGTCTCCTGGTTCAGTCGTGCGACTGGTCCATTAGCATGAAATATTCATGCGTATGGTCCATTAGCATGGTCCATTCGCATGAAGACTTCATATGATTAAGTTTGAACACGTTTCTCAATCATTATTGACTAAGAACTGTGTAAACAACCACAAACATATATAGTGAGTTCAATATGTGTTATTACACAATAAACAATGAAACATTAAACATTATAAGCATCAATCTCATATTGCATTTCATTCAACTCATTCATTACACATATGTAAGACATGAAAGACATTTTACATTAAGCTCCTAAACTAGGTACATATGTATCAACAAACTCCCACTTGGACCTAGTTTACATTAGTGTCTAACATTCTTCATTAGCTCCTCAAATTTCTTGAACTTTTCCTATCTAGCAATTCCGACATGTATCTCGTAATAAGAGGGGCAGAGGATGATGCTTTTTGGTCTTGTGCTTTCTTTGTCCTGCTTTCTTGACCGTGAGCTGAGGCTGATACACCTGCACCACCTTCTTCATCATCGTCTCCTCTCTTCTTTCCCCTTGACCCGTCAGCATCACTGTCCTCTTCTTCATCAGTCTCATCATCATCACCATCACCTTCTCTAATCTTCAGAGGCTTATTTTTAGATCCTTTTAGTTTGAGCATGATTATCTTGTTTTGTGCCTCCAACTCCTCAATCCTCTTTACTGATTGGTCTTTTAGCTCCTGAAGCTGGGTGATTTGTTGTGCTTGCTGGGTAATCTACTGTGCTTGGGCAGCATTTAGCTCCACAAGCTAACTTAGCAAAGCAGCTCTTTCTTCATCAGCAGCTAACAACTTCAGCACCATGCAGTTTAGTGCAGCCAGCTATTCACCTACCCTAATGAAGGGTAGAGTGGGTCCTGTGGTGAAGGTAGGATAGGTTGATGGACCTGCTTGGTGGCTGGTGGTGGTAGTGGTGGATGTGGTGAATATGGGTGGGGGGGTAGAAGTGGATGGTGAAGGGTTGGCTGTAGTATTGGTGGTTGGGAGTGTGGTAGTGATAGGTGGTGTGGTAGTGGTGGTAGTAGCTATGGTGGATGTGGTAGATGTGGGGGTGGCTGTGGCAAAAGTGATGGTTGTGGCAGCGGTAGTGGTTGCGGTCAATGTAAATCTCGGCCTCTTACCATTTTTTCCATACGGGTGAGCCATCCTCTTCTTCTTGGAGCCCTTTGAAACAAAGGCTCCCCCTTGGCTGTTGGGCTGGTTCGGGGTGTAGGATAGATCAGCATCAGTAGTAACAGCATCCCTGGACTCACCATGGCATCCACCAACCGCCCCGAGCCCTCTTTCAATGGCTATGACCCATCTCCCCACCGTTCGCACCAGAGGCTCCTCGTCCTCCTCCTCCTCCTCATCCATCTGAAAATCAGGCTGGATTGGAGTTGGCTCGGGTCCACCCGGACCATCACCTCCTGGACTAGCATCTTGGTCGTCGTTATCATCTGAGTTATCGGATGGTAGTGCAATGGGCTCGACATCAGAATCACTATCGTCGTGATGCAATTTCCTCCTAGCTGGCGCCACAAAATCCTCCCGGGCCAGATGCCCAAACAAGCTCTTTACCAGGGGCTTCACCTGCTTACGCTGGTAGACCTTCATCCTGCCTAAGGTAGTATCATCCATCACCTCAAGCACCACAACATCTTCTTTCTCCTTGGGCAGTGAAGGAAGCTTCTCATCAATAATCATCTATAAGAACTAAGGATACATGCAAAATCCTTCCTTCCCGTTAGCTTCAAGGTTCTCGATCAGATATGAGAAGATCATGTGGGAGAAACTGAACGGATGGTTCAGTACCAGTGCAACGTATGCATTCTGGATTTGGTCGGAGAGGTCCTCAAATCCTCCACGCCTGGTGGCTATGCACTTTAGGATCGCATATGCCAAATACTTAAATTGAGGGCACATGTTGCTCTTATTCAGTACCCCGACATTAAAGTCACCAGCGTACTTGATCCTCAAAAAGCATCCCCGGACAGTCAGGGGATGTAACTTAGTTGGGTGGTTTCTGTCCTCACCCAGACCTAAGACCCGTCTCAAGTCATCCTCAGTGATCACTATCTCCTGACCAAAGATTGAGCTCCGTATACAATGAGGCTCAACTGATCTGTCAACCCTGGCACTTTCCCAGAATGACTGCTGGATGGATTTGTAAGCTATGCACGGAGTAGAGATAGCCTTGAAGATCCGTGGTCTGCACAGAAAGGCTATAATCTCTAAGAACTCATCAACATTCCGGGATGTAGGATCAAAGTGAGCATAAATGTTATGCTTGGTGTTTACAGTCCACCTCTCTCCCATGTTTCTGTAACACAAGACACATAAACATTAGATATATCCATAATATAAGTACTTGAAACTTGATCTGTTTTGAAATCAGTCTGGTTCAATCATGCGATTGAACCATACGACTGAGTTCAGTCGGTCGATAAATGTTGTGTTTAGACTCTTTAGACTCGCAGAAACCCTAACTATCACTGTATGTCCTTCATTTTAACCATTATACACTTTTAGGTGGTCTATTGGTTGGTTGTTACTTATTTCTTGATTTTAATCAGTTTGGGTCAGTTAGGGTGTTATAACTCCGTGCATTTTGTGCAATCTCAATCACTAATTACCTACAGATGATGAGAGTACGCGTCAGAAACAAAATAGCAGTAAGCAATCGACTAAATCAAATTTTGATAGAGTATTTGTGCTTTTAGGCGATTTGAGGGCGATTGAAGGGTGATGATGATATGCGACCGACTTTAGCCTTATTTATATTTATTTTATGTTTAGTCGGGCGACTGGACCTATTCGCACACTTTATTCGTGCGACTGAGCTTAGTCGTACGATTGGCTCAGTCGGTCACATTCAGTCATACGACTAGGTTTCAGTCGGGCGACTGACTCATTTGGTCACCTCCATTCGTGCGATTAGCTCAGACTCATGATCCAATCATCCGAATGGTTCATTCTCATGCTCCATTCGTGTGACTGGTTATGGACCAGTCGCGCGAATGACTATGACTTTGAATTTTACCTTATGCACTTTCAAACACTTAATCGTAACAGTTAATTAAGACGTTATGACTAATGATCATCTCAAACATGATCCTTTTTAACTTTGAAAACTATTGATCACCTCAGACGTGATCCTTTTAACTAAGAACTGATTGGTCACCTCAGACGTGACTCATTTTACTTTTGAACTTTTTAGTCACCTCAAACGTGACCCTTTTGAGTGAGTGATTAATAGTTTGAATTTCGATGCCTAGTCCGACTCTTACCTACTAAATGACTAAAATTTAAAAAATAAAGCAACTAGAAAATTTAACAAACAAAATCAAGACATTTTTTTATATTTTTTATTAGAGATGGATTTTTAACCTATTAGAGTAATTCTTATGGATTTTACTTCCTAGACAACACAGCTTCAATTCCTATTTATCATTTCTGGTACGATTCATTTTGGAATCATCAAGGTAAATCAGAATACCTTGGGACATTTTAATAAATTATCTTGATGCTAGATCCTTGTTTTCACTGATAGTCAATAGCAATTTTAGGAAATCATACTAGAGCCACAAGATGTACACAATGTTTTTGAATTTCAAGAACTGCAGCTCATGATGTTTGTCAGTATACTTATCCTCTTAAATCCATACACAGATTTTTACACACATTGGTGATTAGATAAGGTTTAATTATTTCAACAAGCATTTGTGGATCCCATGCTTATATGGTAATCAACGTTCCTCAGGTGATTTTTTAGCGGTCTACGGGTATATTTCAAGAAGAAACTATTCTAAGAGCTTTCAAAGAGATGCCAAGCCTCAGGTCAGTGCCATCGCACAACAGAGAGGTGCAAACAACAATGAATTCTAGAATATTTAGGTTATGCTTATCCTCAGGTCAGTGCCACCGCACA
>BJCM01004887.1:10946-33791 GCA_018326385.1 Flaveria bidentis | reverse complement strand
GGCGGGGATTGGATTAGGCAAAAGTATGGAGTAAAAAAAAGCTCAAGGTACTTATAGAAATAAACTTTATCAGATCTATGATTTGATATTTCATTATTTTAAACAATTAGCTTTGTTTTTGTAGAAGGATGAGATGCCATGTGAGGTTTTACTACCGAGTGGGAAGAAACACTAAACTAAGGTATAATCCCTAACATATTGAATTCATTGATTATCTAGAACTAATAATGATATTTTTCATTAAAAATCATTTTAGGCAGACTTTCATGTTAGATATTGTGGTTTGTTGAGATGCATAATGACTTGTGAGCATCATTTAGAAGCCTATAATTAATCGTATAGGTTAGAAACTTCCATTTTCTATTTCATTTTATACTTTTTTTGGTTTAACAATTACTTATTTGATGTTTCAGGTTAACAATATAAAGGCTCGTAACTTTTGTGAAGTATGGACTTTGGATATTTAAGAAGACGGGAATTTTTGTTTATCAACAAAGTATAAATGTTTTTTATATTTTGGATTACTAACTTGATCTCGTAACTTCGTATGGTTTAAGTTTGTTTTTCTTCGGTTGTAGTCGGTTGTATTTGCATTATGGTGGATTTTTTAAGTTAAATTCCTATGGTTGTTTGAATGTTTTCAAGTTAGTATGATTTTAGAATTTTCCGCGTGAAGTTAAAAAAGTATGTAGGGAAGTCGAGCTCGAGCCAAGCTTTGGCTCGTTTAAGGCTACCTATGAAAGAGATCGAGCCGAGCTTTGGCTCATTTAATTGCCATTGATGAACTCGAGCCTTCTCGAGCCGATCCCGAGCTTTTTGTTGCACATCGCGAGCCGAGTTCGAGCTGAATAATACATGCTCGGACCGAGCCGAGCTCGAGCTTGAGCTTAAGGAAAATTCAACGAGTCGAGCTCGAGTAGTGACATGCTCGGGCTCGGCTCGGCTCGTTTACACCCCTAGTTTCATCGCATATATGTGTTGTATTGTTAGTTACCTATGTTGTTATTTTATTAGTATATTTGTTTTAGATGCAGGTACATTGTCACAAAACTAAAGCTTTTTTTGCAGGGTTTGTAACATTCGTTAACTTATAATAAAAAACATTAATTTAATTAGAAATCAAAATTACTCTTAAGTGACATTAGATGATTTATTTTAAAGTATGGATGTGTGTATTTACATCACCTAACAAATATTATATAATTAGAATTGTTTTCATCATCTCGATTAATGTATTCAAGATCTCCATATATGGCCATATAGTTATTTGAGATTATGAGTTTCAAAACCTTGTCAAATCTGTAGGCATAAATCTTCATTTTAATAAAATTATTTTTTACAAAAATTTTAATGTTTAATTTATTATTTCAATCTAGCTTCATAGATTTGACTTTCCTAAATTTGTATTCAAATGCAAAATAATTTCTTCAATCGTGTATTTTTTAAGAATAAAAATTATATATGCTCTTGAAAAATCAATAAAAATAAATTCAAATAAATATAAAAAATTTAAAGTCATACAAAAAATAATTATATGTTACATTTTCTAACACTTACCTGTAACTCATCATTTTGTCTACACTATTTCACTACCACCACACAACCAAAATTACTTTTTTGTAGCAAAGAAAATCCCACAAACTCTCTTTTCTTTTCTCTTTAATCTATTCTCCAAATCTAACACCACCATCCTATGACGGACCGTTGTATGTCACCGGCGAGCTTTCATCCACCACCATACGCCCGGCCACCAACCACAACTCATGCTCACTCGTTACTCATGTTTATCCACCTATTCCTTTCCATCATCTTCGTCTATTGATTCACATAAATCGGAGAGATTGACCTTTACATCGTCGTTATAATCGTCACAAACCTCCGTGATTCATTCCTTAGCTTATAACCTGGCTGTAACCACAAAGGAGATTTACGTCAAAGGGTCCGAGGCACTAGCCCCAAGGACACTCCGATGTAGGGGTGTTCAAAAAATCCGATATCCGAAACTATCCGAAATCTGATCTGTATTCGAATTCGAATAAATCGATCTGAATCCTTATTCGGATATTCGGATCGGATCAGATCTTATCCGAATCTGAATCCCTTATCGGATTTCGGATCGGATTTCGGATTTCACAATTTTCTTATTCGGGTTATTCGGATTATTCGGATATCCGAATAATCTGAAAAAGACTTCAACTATATTTCTAGCGTAATACTCATTACCTAACTATTTATCATGTTTTCAACTCAATACACAAGAATATTTACACATTCTATTAATAATCTTAAATAATTATGTAATAATCGACCGTTATTCTAAATTAGAGATTCTAATCTTCGGATTTCATACAATTATCTATTATGTTTTAATTTTGAATTTGCGTACAAGTCAATTTTTTTCGTTTTATACCTTTTATTGTTATTTCCAACTTATAAAATATTTAAAATAAAAAAATAGCAAAAAAATAAAAAAATAGAAAAAAATATTATTTTGTTTATTCGGATTATTCGGATAAATTCGGATTATTCGGATAAATTCGGATATCAGGATATATCCGAATCCGATCTGAATTGAATTCGGATAGATTCGGATCGGATAGAAAAATCCTTATTCGGATCGGATCGGGTTTCGGATAGGGTCCTGAAATTTTCAAATCCGAATAATCCGTTATCCGATCCGATGAACACCCCTACTCCGATGCTCAAGTCAGTGTTTTGCTCATGATAATCAAGTACGTAGTTTATAGATACAAAAACATATAAATATAAAAGAGAGGTTAGGGAGAGAGTAACTTAAAATGAGTTATAATGTAATAGTGCAGGTGAGAAGGTGTTATCTAAGGTACGAGAGAACTAGTATCTTATGGCATGCAAAGACTTCTAGGATCATATCAAGGACAATCAAAGAACATGACACAAAAAAAAAGATAATTCTTCATAAAGAGAGAGAGAGAGGAGATGCTAAATGTAAGTTTGACATTTGCAAATAGGATGATCTAAAATGGATGAGTAACCCTCCTATTTATAGATGAGGAATTGCCTAACCCAAACGATTTTGCTTTGATGTGGGTTGGGCTGGTCTACTAATGTCACCATTATATTTGACGAGACCCATGTGTTATACTTGTCACGATAAGCCTTGTTATATGGCTGGTCTTTTCAACCATAATATGGGTTCTTACCTTGGCCTTGCCATATGGTTGAGCTTGGGTTTTTACGGTTAGACTATAATAAGTTTAAATAAATGATGGCTACCTTTTTTTTTATCTAGAACATCCTTATGTCATCAACATCAATGTTAAGAAGTTGACTCGAGCTTTTGGATCCAAACCATCCACTCGATTTTGTTTTATTATCGAAAAGTCATGTTGACATTTCCGAAATGAATATCCTATAGGAGGAGACATTAATTGACGCATAATATTACATTGATGTTGTCTAAAATGTTGTATCGAAATACGCTAATACAACCACCATCAAAGTTTTAACAAACACCCACTAGTACAACACCCGTTAATAGATAAGTCAGCATAATAGACTCGATTCAGATGAAAGGGATGGCAATATAAAAATACGATTACTCAAAACATGCATTTCCATCATTACAACTTCACTACTCAACAACACAAAAGTCATTTCCCATGGGCTAGTATGGAACAAACAAGTTAGGACCTAGAACCAAACGGGAAATCGTAAAAACATAAGATAAGAATAGAAAACCAAACTTATATTAATAAAAAAATAATTATAGAAAAACTGATCTAGTTAGTTTTAGTAGTTTTACTAGACAAAAACCGATTCTTACTCACTCCTACCTCTATAACACCAACATAAGAAATGATCTAATCAAACCCAAATTTTAAATATTCAAAGTATCATTAAAATAAAACACCTATGTAGTGATATGTTGTTTGTTTCTTACAAAAATGAGATTAGATTCATATTTTTTAAAGCAAAAAAAAAATTCAACATTTTTATTATAATTTAAATAATTAACATCCACCTAACTACATTTATCGACCCCCATCGTTAGAGTCAATCTTGGAGTCCAATCCACCTACAAAACGCTTCACCCATCAAGATCCCGATCTCAACGCTCTTCACTACACACCCCATTTCCTTCAAATCCACCACCATCAAACCCTATGGACTTCGATTCCACCACCATTGCAGAAGATAACTCCAACAATCACGGATGGCAGAAGGTCACATACGCCAAGAAGAAGAAGAACAAGCAACAGCCACTGCAACCCTCGATCTCCAACGGATCCGTAACATCCGTTGCCGCCGGTGACCGTAATGTGTTTACCGATATCGAGAAGAGATCGGAGGAGCGGCGGAAGGTGATTGAAGCTCAGAGATCGGCGGTTGGTGATGCTGATCCGGTGGTTAGATCGGTGAAGAAGAAGAAGAGGTATTCGGATGATGAGGAGAGTGATGAGGAGGTTGGTGAGAGTAGAGTAGGTGTGAGTGATGAGGTGGAGGAGGAGAAGAAGAAGAAGAAGGCGAAGAAGCCTAAGGTTAAGATGGCGGAAGCCGCGGCGAAGATTGATGCTGATGAATTGGCGAGTTTTCTGGTGGATGTGACGGTGAGTGAATTCGATGATCTGCTATGATTTCGTTCGTTGTTAGTTAGGTTTTGTTGAAAGTTGTTAGGAATTATGGCCCTAGGATGAAGATTATTGTTGATATAGTTGCAGATTGATCTGATTAAACAAGAAGAGAGAGTTTAGTTTTGGTTAAGTTTGATTTGATTGTTTGTTGAATGATTGGGAACTAATGGTGTAGCTTATGTATACGTGTTTACAGGCTTCATTTGAGGGACAACAAGATATACAATTGATGAGGTTTGCTGACTATTTTGGTCGTGCATTTGCTGGTGTGACTGCTTCACAATTCCCTTGGGTGAAGTTGTTTAGAGAATCTCCTGTTGCGAAGGTTGCTGATGTAAGTTCTCTTTTTTGAGTGTGTGCATATACTTGAATAAAGGAATTTGAATTTATACTGCCAAGTCATTGTGCATTTGTGCCTGTAATTGTGCTCTCTAGTAATTTATATGACATTATGATACAAAAAGTTGATGAATCAGACTATTCAAACTGTTTGTGTATGCGTCTGTGCCTTTTATATTTAACTTCATCAATTTAATAGCTATGGTACAAAATTGAACTTTTTTATACTTGTGATTCAATTTATGCTGGAAATCAGCGATGATCTCATATTCACATTCACATCACTCACATCACTCACATCACTCACTACACAAAAAAATCAGAACACGATGAATGAAATAACCGATAATTAATAGTGGTGAGATACTCCTTGAGGGCAGCAGGCCTTGGAGCAACTGGTAGGGTTGTTGCTTCGTGACCTTGAGGTCATTGGTTCAAGCCTAGGGAAACAGGCTCCTACACAAAGTGTAGGGTGAGGTTGTGTAATCAGATTGCTTTGCGATCTAGCCCTTCCCGGCCCCTCGGCAGTTTGAGCTAAGTCAAACACTGGGTACACCCTATTTTTGGGAGAAACGCCTTCAAATAAATTACAAAGGAAGGTAACGTATACAAAGATTGATAAGCTGTAATGAGCAATGCATGTCTCTTAATTACCCTAATTGTCTGGATCACCCCCTCTGTTAGTTAACACCCTTTAGGTTCCAGGACTACTCAACAACCATCTTTAACACTTTCTTGTAAGTGCAGAATCCTGTGTCTCATATTCCTGAAACTGTTTATAAGACATCGGTTGATTGGATCAACAAACGATCTATGGACGCTCTTGGATCCTTTTTCCTTTGGGCTTTAGACAGCATTCTTGCTGATCTGGCAAGCCAGCTAGGTGGTGCAAAGGGATCCAAGAAAGGTGCCCAAAAGACATCCTCAAAATCGCAAGTAAGATCAGAATTTTCTTGTTGTTTCTTTGACTTAAATTATTTTATTCATGCAGTAAAATATGACTGATATTCATTACTGTAATTTCATAACAGGTGGGTCTGTTCGTAGTGTTAGCAATGGTGTTACGAAGAAAACCTGATGTGCTAATTAGTGTATTGCCAACTCTAACTGAAACTCTAAAGTATCAAGGACAAGACAAGCTTCCAGTGGTTGTGTGGATGGTAACACAAGTGAGTTAACTCAGAAGCATTAACAGAATGTGAGTTTTAAGATTTTATTCTGGTTCCATAATGTGATAATGTAAAGCTATAATACGCAGGCATCACAAGGGGACCTTGCTGTTGGGTTATACATGTGGTCGCATTTGATATTGCCAATAGTTGCTACCAAATCGGGCTCCAATCCGCAAACCCGGGATCTAGTATTGCAATCAGTGGAAAGGTTGTTTTAATTGACCTTCTTTCTTTACCATCTATTATTGATGTGTCAAAACAGGCAGGCTGGGTAACGGACTAACGGGACATGTTAGGTTCTGGCAGGTCAAATAATTTTTAAGTGCTGGTGAAAACGAGCTGGCCTGGTCCCCAGCATTTTTTTGCCTTTTTAAGTGTAAATAATTATTGTAAATGTAGTTGAGTACAAAAACTGAGCTGTTAAAATAATACCATCTAGAAAATTCTAAGCATTTGAATGCAAAACAAATGAATCTGAACCTGTTCAACTCACTAGTTTTGGTTTGTTAATCTTAATTTTTGTTTTTGGGACCATTATAATATTATGCAACCCACTTTGACTCGTCTCCATGTAAATGTATTGGAATGGGCACATCTAATCTGCTAGTTTTTTTTAGACTTGCAAATTTGTGATACATTGTTTTTGTTCATAGGGTTCTCTCTGCCCCAAAAGCTGAAGCTATTCTAGTAAACGGTGCTGTGCGGAAGGGTGAGCGTTTATTGCCACCATCAGCCCTTGATATGCTATTGAGAGCCACCTTCCCTCCTTCATCAGCTCGTGTCAAGGTGAGACTTCTGTAGGGTAATTGGCCATTTACTATCAGTCAGTGTGTTCATATAGTAGTAAATTCTTAAAAAGGTTAAAAGTCATTTACTTTCATCAGCTTATTTGCTAGCGTGTGCCATTGCCACCTTCTCTTTCCTTAGAAAGGTTAAAATGGTAATTGATTATTGTATAGACCATTCCTTCCGCTCATAAATCGAACAACATACAAACCCCATATATTCAGAGTTCAGACACTACTTAATGAGTAAACTATGGGGGTTTCTTTTCAACATTCCCTAACGGTACGACTTCACTATCGGGCATCCAGGAAAACAAAATGAACCTAGAAAAAAATTGGGCAAAAAGTGTTTGCAGGTCAACTCTTGTTGGTCATGAATATTATTTAGCTTTTGATTGATGTTGTATAGGCAACCGAAAGGTTTGAAGCTGTGTATCCTACGCTTAAGAAAGTTGCTCTTGCTGGTTCCCCTGGAAGCAAAGCCATGAAACAAGCCTCTCAACAGATTATGGCTCTCTCTTTAAAAGCTTGTGGAGAAGGTACATTTTTAGAATATATAAGTTTCTAATTCGAAGAAAATATTTTAAAACTTAATTTCTTGATATTGTTCTTTGCCAATTGCAGAAATCCCTGAGCTATCCCATGAAGCATCTAGTATTTTTATTTGGTGCTTAACTCAAAATCCTGATTGTTGCAAGCAATGGGTAAGTTTCATTTTTCTAATCACGACAATCTTATTTATACTTATGTTTGAAGTAGATATACTAGTTATAAAACTGAACTTTCACGTTGGATCTATTAAATTTTGTGCTTAAACATCTAACTCGAGGGTTAAATATCTAAAATCTAAGTGCCTAATAATTGACTAATTAAACCCCTTTAATCTTGAGTTTGGAGAGAATTAGATGCAAATAATGTAATCAACATGGATTAGAATCCTAGTTTTGATTGTACATTTTTTTTATTGAAATATGCAAATGAAAACCATGAAAGTTTTGGTGCTTGACTTATTCATCACCTTGTGTGTTAACTATCAGAGGCGGCCTTTTGAAGTAGGGGTCTTCACGGTCCGGTTTTGCTGAAAGTTTTGGGTCAAGCTGCCAGTTTAGTTTAAACCAACTTAAATTAAAAAAAATATTGTTTAAAAACTTAAAATGATAAAAATGTTCATAAGTATAATATTAATGCATGTACCTAAGTCCCAACCATGTATTCCAAAATTAAAGCTAATAAATAATATAAAGGTTAAATGGTTTGTTCCAAGATTTAAACGGTCAGCCTGACCACTAAACCACCAGAACCAAACCGTATAAATCTCAAACTCCCGACTTGTTTGGTTTGGGGAATTTGGTCGGTTTCAGTGGTCTATGAACATCCCAAATTTGTACCCATCTATATGAATGGGGTGAAATATAATAACTCAAAATGAATTTCGTTAGTAACATATCGGGTATTCAAATGCTTGTAACATCGTAAATAGTTTAATTTAAAAGAATATGTATTATTAGACTGATAATAATATAATTTTGAATCATATTAGTACACAAATAATATAAAGACAAAAAATGGGCAAAAGTATCGACAGGAAGATTAAAATGACCTTTTGGCCTGAACCTATTTTATCACATTACCCAACCCACCCGCCGCCCTTAACTACCTGCATCCTGACGTATGATCTTTGGTTTCATATTTTCATCAAATATGACGAAATGCAACTGTGCAGGATAATCTCTATTTGGATAATTTGGAAAGAAGCGTTGTTATTTTGAGAAGACTCAATGAGCAATGGAAGGCCCTCTCTCTAAGCCCGCCTTCTATTGAGGCCCTCAACGCAACTCTTAGGAACTTGACGAGAAAGGTATCACACGGGTCAGGTCGGGTTAGCCCACACACATTTGTCTGCTTTTTCCCAACTTATTTGGTCTTTATTTATTTTCTCTAGAACGAAAAGGCGATGACTGAAGGAGATAAATCTGGTGATCAAACGCTCTACAAGGAAGCCAATACAGACTGTAAGGTGTTATTGGGACGGTCATCACGCGGGTCAGGGTGCTTGAAAGCCACGGTGTTCCTCGTTGTTGCGCTTGGTGTGGGGGCCACATTCCTGCCTCCAACCGTATTGGAGTCATTGAATCGGATCAAATTATCTGAAATTTTAAACACCAAGCAGTTCATCTAAAGATGATGACGATAAATGATGATGATGACTAACATACACAGTATCCATCTGTTAAGCTGGAAAGGTCAAAATTGGTATTTAATAAAGGGGAGAAGGAGCCCCTCTTTATTTTTTTTTCTTTTTCTTTTTCTTTACAAGTGAGAGGAGCTAATAGTTTTACAATCATGCCCTTAGAAGTTAGAAATATGTTATATCGGTTTTAAGTTTATAAAAGTTACGAGATCTATATTTTATGATGCTGGTCTTTTTTTTGTTCATTATATTTATGTGAGTTTAGTTGAGTTTCAGCTCGACTTTTTTTAAAGCTCTTTTAACTTCATACTTTGTTTCGAGCTTTATGTTTAAAAACTTGAGCTTTGTTCATGTGCAGTTTTACTGGCTTGCCTTCTTTATCATTCTATTTTTTTTCTTTATAGTAATATAAACTCTTTCATTTTTTGAAAGACAAAAGTACTTGAATAACTTTTTAAATATTAAAGTCTATATAGTTATATGTAGTTTCTCTTGCATGGCTTATAAAATATTTAAGACAAAAGAACTGAAGTGGACATTCTAATGTACTAAACAATCATTTTATTTTAAAATTTTTAAAATTGTTGCGAGTGCAGGAGAGAGAAAAGATAATAATAAAGGTATAAATAAATATTATTTAATTAAAAAGATAAGAGAAAAAAATAATGTTTTTAGTATAATTATATGAATAAAGATATATAGAAATTTATTGTGAATGCTCTAAATTGACCGAAGCAAGGAAAAGGAATTCAACTAACCAAAACAAGATCAAAGCAAGTGATTCGGTTGCAAAATGATTTGAGTACTTATGTGTTTTCACATATTGTATAGGTATTTTACAAAACGAATACAATCCGATTAGGAATCATCTTTTATAAAATGGATTTTATGCACATAACAAAGTTTATTTCGAAAATATTCACTGAATAATTTGCCAGGGTAAATAGTTGTTTAATCCCTCTACATGTAAGGTTTCAAGTTTTTTTTCATGTAACTTTTAAATTCAAAATGTTAGGTGATTTCATTTGCTATAGTTTTTTAGAGATTTTTGTGGAGAAAAATAAAAAATATGTTTGTTTTTATGTGTAAGTAATTATGAACTTTGGAAAAAAAAGTATGTAGGTTTTTATGTTACTAAATCATTCAATTAACAATTACCTATTCAAAAAAACATAATAAACAAACGTCTGGAGACTTTACTATTCTATTCAAATTCATTTAAGATCGACCAGTTAATTTACCAAAGCGACAACACCAGTAATTTCTACGCTAACCGATCGCAAGATTATGTTTACCACCTATAATTATCATTTTAAGATGCCCTATTGACCCTACCTTCTATATCGAATATTAAATGTGAATTAAGAAGTAAGAGAAGGTTACAAGTAGGTAAACTAGTTTTTTAGCGACTTATGACTATTTGGTGTGGATGTTTAACCTCCCTTTTTAGGTTTATCAAGACACAAGTTGTTTGCATATAACGTAAAACAACCAATTTTAAATATTGTTTTGTTCTTGCATATTTATTTATAATCTTAGCTTAGAAAATTCTTTTATTATTTATCATAACGTCTGGATTGAGTCAACATTTACGTAGGATAGAGAAAGCATATATACAACTATGAAGTCATACATCCGATAATCTTTTTCCAACCTAAGTATAGATGTAGAATGTACCTAATATGATAACTATTTTAATTTTTAATGTTTTTCTCTTTACTCTGTCTATCTTCTACCTTGTTTTATTCCTTAAGAATATTAGTTAGTCCAACAAATATGCCATCAATAAATCTTCATATTAATTGTATATAATATAATATTCAAGATTTTAAATCTTCACATATTATTTAATACTTTATTATGTGTGTAATTGTGTCGAGAAATATATTTTCAACACATCTTAACATTTGTAATGATACGAATACTTTCACGTATCAATAAGATAAAAAGTTATTAACGTATGTCTATAAATATAATATTAGTTTTGATTTATTGATTTTGTAAATATTAATTTGTGAAAACATTGTTTTTGAATATAATACAAGTTAAAGGATGTTAAGCAAACATAACTAAATATAATTCACTAAAACTTGGCTAGATCAATGTTTAAGTTTACACTAGGTCAATAAAAAGACATGTCAACTTAGTATATGTTAAAAGATCAGCTTTCGACAAAGCTAATTGTCAATGTAACAAAGAGTCAACATAAATATCGAGTACAAGGTCGATGCATAGCTTACCGCCTTACCTAGACAACTTTGAAATGATTAGTGTATCGTAATTTCATATAATAACATTCAGATATGATATGATGCGACTCCAATAAAACATCTATAAAGAAACTACAAACGTAACAAGTAATTGTTATGATAATTATAACTACTTTTCCCGCTAAATTTAAAAAGTTACAAATGTTATAAAATAATTTTCAAAACCCAACTAAAATTTATCTTTTCGTGTATATCGTTATCTTCACTCTCAAATAAAGTAAGAACGATAGGGACCATTGCATGATGACACTGCACCAATTTGGGGCTACAGAAACCTACCAAATGTGAAGATCATCAACATAAAAGACACCTTTAATCAATGAAAACTGCAACAATCTTCTTTCGATGCAGTTCATCAGCTTCAGATTCGTTGGAAGAAGATAGAAGCAACCTCTGATCACCATTCGTGATCCTCCATCACACACACATACAACACACAGTTCAGATCGATAGAGATTCTCGCCGATCTAATCGGAAAACAACTGTGTGCGTGAAGATCAGTTGAATTTACAGAATGACGACGATGCAAACGTGGCGGAAAGCGTACGGCGCTCTCAAGGATCAAACTAAAGTCGGATTAGCTCACGTTAACAGCGATTTCAAGGTTAATTTACTGATTTCATGTTATTCTCGTGATTAGCGTTGTAATTATATGTGCATTGGTGTTATAGTTATGTAATTTGGATGTTGATGTTGTAATTTCCTAATTTCATGTTGTTCCGGTGATTTGCGTCTTATTTTATGTGCATTTTGTGATTCTGTAATTCTGTAATTAGGATGTTGATGTTATAGTTATGTGATTTGGATGTTGATGTTATAATTACCAAATTACATGTTGTTCGGGTGATTAGCGTCTTATTATGTGCATTGTTGTTGTGATTCTGTAATTAGGATGTTGATGTTGCGATCGTTAAAGCTACGAATCATGGTGAACGGCCTCCAAAAGAGCGACACATCAGAAGTGAGTTTTTATATTATGATGTTTTTGAATTTCAGTCTGTTTGTGATATGTTTCGATGAGTGAAATGATTTTAGTTGTTGAATGTGTGTGATTATTGTAGAGATTCTGGCTGCTGTTTGTGATCAGTTTTGATGAGTGAAATGATTTTAGTTGTTGAATGTGCGTGATTATTGTAGAGATTCTGGCTGCTGCTTTTGCGATTCGAGCAGATGTGCAATACTGTATACATGCCCTAACAAGACGATTAGCCAAAACTCGCAATTGGACGGTACTGTTATTTACATTTTGAGATTTAGGGTTCATGTTTGTTAAAAATAGGGGTTTTTATGTTATTTGTTGCTACCTAGAATATTTTTTTAGTGCCTCTCCACCTTTAGAGAATATCGTTTTGCCATGTTAGGTCACCAGAATTTTAGTAATATGCACTTTAGGATGAAGAAATACATACAACAATAATGGTATAACTATATCTCAATTCAACTCATGATAAAAGTGTAAAACAAACATTAACATCTTACACGTCATGTGGTTTTTTTAAAATTAGATTATTGAAGCTGCTATGTTATTTGTTTTGTTGGGTAATTGATTTTCTAAACAAAGACTTTATGATTCTTGATTTATTGGATATTCGTTATTGTTGGCAATTGATTTTCTAAAACAAAGGCTTTATGATTCTTGATTTATTGGATATTTGTTATTGTTGGTTGATTGATTTCTTATAGGTGTCATCCTGTGTGAACAAACTATGTCCATCCATGGTTGTTATTATTAAACTTGAATTGTGGGAATTTGGGAAGAGATCTAATAGCAATGTGTAAATTTCTTGTAACTTTATCAGGTGGCATTGAAGACCCTGATAGTTATCCACAGGGCATTGAGGGAGGTTGATCCTACTTTTAGGGAAGAACTTCTGAATTTTCAACAAAGAGGGGGTGTTTTGCAGTTAGCAACTTTTAAAGATGATTCAAGCCCAATTGGTTAGTTCTGACACCCTACTTATTTGAAGTTTATAAAAGTTATAAATTTATATAAACTTTATATCTCTTTATTTAGCTTGGGATTGCTCGGCTTGGGTTCATACGTATGGAATGTTTTTAGAGGAACGACTTGAATGCTTTAAAGTTTTGAAGTATGATATTGAATCTGAACGTATTCCTAGACCTGCTCAAGGTGAAGATAAGGTATACTCACAATTAAACATTTCATTTAATCTAGTCTTTTGTTATATTGTCCAAATTACGATACATATTACATGATGCTTTTGTTACTATTTTTTTGTAAAACATTTGGAGCTAGGGTCTCATTGAAGCAGCCTCTTTATCATTTAAGATAAAGAAAAGGTTTGCTTCCATCCTACCCCTCCCAGACCTTATACATAGTCGGCCTATGTGTGGGATATACTGGGTTTGTTTGTTTGTTTTGTTATATTGTCCAAATTTGATTTATAGTGCATTATGGAGCATTATATTTAATTGAAAATTTTTGAAACGGTATTGCATTAAAAAATATGCATATCCAACAACTAGACAGATGTTTTTATTTTTAGGTTTGTGAACTTATTGGATTAACCCGTATGTTACAACACGTGTTTAAATTGGCAGGGTTATAGTAGAACACGGGATTTGGATAGTGAAAAACTTTTGGAGCAGTTACCTTCTTTACAACAGCTGTTGTACCGTCTTATGGCATGCAGGGTCTGTTCCTTATCTATTACAGGTGGGAGGGCAGCGGGTGGGGTCATGGTCAAAATGGGTTCAGATTAAAATGGATTCTTTTATTATGGAAAGAAACAGGCCAGGTTGTGTTGACCTGTATACTATTTTATTTCTGAAAAATTACATATACCTAATGTGTCGTTGTGTTAATATTGATTACAAAAACATCACTAATATTATAATAAAATCTGTGAATAAAAGCGATTTAACAAGTTATATGCATTAAAAATAGACACTTGGCAACTTCAACCTGTTTAAGCCATTCCTCTTTTAGATACTTTATTTGAAACACAATCAAAATTTACAAATTCAATAGGAAACAACTCAAGATTGCCACCTTTTTAGCTAATTCTTTCCTTATTTTTCAGCCTGAAGGAGCAGCTGTTGGTAATTATGTTGTACAATACGCCCTAGCTTTGGTACTTAAAGAGAGCTTTAAAATTTACTGTGCAGTAAATGATGGGATTATAAATCTTATTGATAAGGTGATTTTTCGTTATTTACATTAAAAAGCATGGCACTTTATTGCTTTGTTTCTTCTTTTCAAACAATTATCACTCAACCTTTATTAATATCAGTTTTTTGAGATGCCAAGACATGAAGCCATAAAAGCCTTGGATATATATAAACGAGCCGGCAATCAGGTGAGCTTGAATTACAAAAATTTATTTACAAGCCTTCATTGTACTATAACTAGTGGGACATGTTTGTTTCAAAACCAATGAAATGAGGAGAACCACATAATTAATAAAAGATAATCACAAGTAATGGGAGAGTAAAACAAAGGCGGTTGCAACACCGCCTAGTGTATCACATTCAAAGCAATACGCACAAATGCATTATGCAATTGTCATGGTTCTCAACATATATTTGGTGTGAAACAAACAACCCTTTATAACTATTAAATGTGGCAAAACATGTAATTTTATGGTATGGTTCTAAACTGATTTAGTTGGGTTGCCAGAAAAAAAACGTTCAAAAGTTTAATAGGAGCCTTTTATGTATTGGATATACATTAGGGATGCTGCCATTTCCTTTTAAGTTATTTTTCTTATGTTACCAGTATGACCTAGTAGAGATAAAACATAACTCAAATTGACCTGTTCATAAGTAAATGATTCAAAATTTAGATAATATCGTGAAACCACACATTGTAGATATGTAGTATGATTAATTTTCTGCAGGCTGAAAGTCTTTCCGAGTTCTATGAAACTTGTAAAGGATTGGAGCTTGCTAGAAACTTTCAGTTTCCTGTTCTTAGAGAGGTAAGTTTACTATATTATTTGTTACATTGAGTAAATTAGATAGAGGGGCATTATTGGCAATTCAAAATATTGCAGCCTCCACAATCATTTCTCATGACTATGGAGGAGTATATAAGAGAAGCACCACGGATCGTATCCGTTCCAACAGACACATTGGTGCGTGTTAATTTACTGTCATACCATGAAAACAAATATTTTTCTGTGCTTTTTTAAAATGTTTTGCACTTTCAGGAATATCCTGAAAGGCTGATGCTGACATATAAACCAGAAGTAGACAATGAGCCTATTGAAGATGCAGATTCACCAGTTGTTGAAGCTAAACCTGAGCCAATGCATGATGTTGTTGTATCAAATGACGAACCTACTCGTAGCCCTGTATCTCCCCCACCAACTTTCAACAGCGAGGACTCCAATGATATACTGGTAATGTATTTAGTTTCATTCACATACGTCTAAATTTGTTTATTAGTTTGTCTTAATTTGACATTTAGGGGTTGAATGTCGATGCACCAAACACATCATCAATTGAGGATAGCAATGCATTGGCTCTTGCCATAGTTCCAGCTGGTAATGACTCTTTTTGTCAGATCAGTGGTTATTTAAGTTTGTTTGTTTAACTTAAAATTATAGGTGAAAACTTCTACCCATTTACTTATAAGTGCTGGTTATGTTTAATAGCTAAAAGATCAATTTATTAAAAATATAAGATTATTATTGAACTAATATAATTTTGTAATCATAATCCACACTAAGTATGAAAACAAAATGTGAGCAAAAGTGTTTCTGGGTCAATTTGATCCCTCCGTACCGGAATTTACCCCATCCATTTGGCGCGTTACACAACCTGCCTGGCATGTTGGTTTTGCCACCTTTACTGGAAAGTCGTAAGTTACATTTCTTGATTGGCTGGGTGTAGATGTGACATCAAATGCGTCTACTGGTGTTCAAGCGAAAAATATTGATCTAACAGGATGGGAACTTGCATTAGTCACCACCCCCAGTACTGATATTTCTTCATTTCAAGAAAGGCAACTGGTAAGCAACTTCCCATGTTTATAAATTATCATATTCTTTTTTGTTACTATCGTAGTTAGTAACACATTAGAGGCACAAATTTTGACCTATTTAGCTACGAATGAGTTGATTTAGGTTATGTTTCATCCATAATGGTCGACTCGTAAAAAAAAATATTTTTTGTTATACAACAACCTCCTAAATTGTTTTATTTGAAAATTTTGGTTTATTATTTTATGAAGAGTAATTTGCATTTATAGTCCTTGAGTTTGCTCAAATTTATGGAAATCATCCATATAGTTCATTTATTACAAAAATGGTCCCTACAGTTGTACAAGTTTTACAGACTCTCTTTGTGTATAGTTTAACGAGGAAGGGTTAAACCTATCAATGGACCATTCTCATTATAAATGAATAGTAAGAACTAATAACAGTTGTGGTAATTTTGACAAAACCACGTGGCCGAATGTGTATTTACTCTTGTACTCATACAGTTTAGTATCGCTCAAAAAAATATATTTGGTCAACCTAACCTGACCTGGCTCAAATATATATGCTGGACCTGAGACTGTGTTTTAATCAAAATCTTTGTGGGCAGGGTGGTGGAATGGACTCTCTCACACTCAACAGTTTGTATGATGAAGGAGCATTCAGAGCGGCCCAGCAGCCTGTATACGGGTCTCCAGCACCCAACCCGTTTGAAGTAGATGACCCGTTTGTTGCTGCTCCACCAACAGCTATCCCCTTTGGTCCATACCAACCACAGGAGAATCTGATGATGGGTCCACCCAACCCTTTTGTTGATTCAGGATTTGGCCTGTTGCCAATCAGTAACACTCATACTCAAACGACTAACCCGTTTGGGACGGGTTTATTGTGATGAAATTCAAAAACCTGGAAATTTGATCTGATGTGATCAAATTTCCGCGTTTATCATATGAGTTGATTAAATTTTTACCATTTGTCAAAAATCATTTGTTAATCGGTCCATATTGAGCTGTGAACAAATTCTTGTATTTTATTAAAATTCGTTCTATTTTTTGACAGATGTATTTGGTCATTTGTAGTGTTATCTAACCAGCTATGAGATTTCTTTAAAATTATAGATTTTTTTAATTTAATTATGTAGCTAATTTATGTTTGTAACGAGGCTGGAAAATAAATACTTTAATTTAAAACTGAATTGTTCACCTGAATTAAAATGTTATTCCACTAGAGCATGGATTAGTTACAATAGTTGCAAATGATAAAACACCTATAATTTCTTCATTTATATTACTAATGAACTCACTATTAAACATGTCTGATTAGATATCAAATAAATACAAGTAATATATCATTTTATAAAATATGAGTATTTTAGAAATTCATGATGATATGTCAAGATAAAGTATTTAATCAAAGACAAATGAATACGTGAATCATTCCCCTTAACTAAACTAGGACCAGAAGTTGGTACGGCCCGGTTTTTACCCGGTTTGTGTACGGCCCAAAACCCGTTTTGCCCACCTCCGGGATGTGGTCAAGAGACATGGGTAACTCCCCTTCATGAGCTGCTGAGGTGGCAGTCACATCTCTCACGGACCCATTTATATGCCAAACGATAATGGGCAGACCAAGTGGTGGCCCAAAGCCCACTGGTCCAGATTCAGAATTTGGTACTGTATAAATCATTCAAACACAGTTCATTACCTGAACTAACAAGAACAGGTTGTTTGCTAAAACTACATACAAGACCGCGCATAGGGTCCTGGAAATATAGTATGTTCACGCTCAATTTATCGGTTTCAAAACGGAAGCTGTAAATTTGGAGTAAAGTAAAAGATTCTCAACATACAACTGAACGATTACCGACAACAAAACTTTGTAAATCAATAAGCATTCAACAAAGTGATGCCTGTGAAACTCATAGGCCAAAACCCGCACCACTCAAAGGCTAACTTTATTGCTATAAAACACGAAAATACATACGTTGTTGATCATAGCAGCAGCATGTGTATATATTTATGTAATCACAGTCGGGGCAGAACGGCCAGTGTATTCTTTCATCTTTGACAGCTTTAGTGCAACATCAACCTGTAGCCAAACATATTGATCAACCCTCGGTCAACATATACATAATAGTTGATGTTATAATAATTTTGAACATTTATATTACTTTTTCATTTATGCCGGTCGTTTGATTTGTTTAAAGGTTATGTGAGATAAGTAGAACCCAAAATCACATTTCCATATTTCCTAGCATGTATTTAAATAATTAAATTATTTTTATATAGCCCCATGAATTATGTTTACCAATAAAAAAATCACGCATTTTCAACTTTATGACATCCATAACCTTCCCAAAAAAACTACTATTACAATATGAGTTAGGAGTGCAAGAAGAAGAATGGTATAATAGTCGTCTAATATTGTCCATTGAAACTGACTGAACCATCCAAAACAAAGCAAATCGTCCAGTTTGAGATCCAGACGTTTTGATTTTGGGGTTTCTTGGTTTTGCAGTTTGGTTTGGGTTTGAAACTTGGAACTAGCCGTTCAACATTTATTATTTATATATTATTTTCAATTTTGAAACATGTAGTTATGTTTATGTATTATAACCATGAGCTGTCATTATGAATTTAAAATATTTTAATATAAAATATAAAAATGTTTCAAACCAGCAATTGGGCGGTAATATTGGGCAGTCCGTAGTTAGCGGTTTGGTGCTCCGTCAAACCCAGCCGACCGGGATCATATAATGACAATAAACATAAAAGAAATATGGTTTACCAAAGGAGCAAGTGCTTCTTGAGAATCTCTTCCAGTTTTGGATGAATCTTTTTCGTATTGCTCGATGTAGAGACGAATTGTGGCACCTTCTGACCCGGTACCAGATAAACGGAAAACCTACAACAGAATTTACACAAACTCAGAAGAGTTCATAAGTTTTACCTTTTTTTTTTGTTTTTTTTTTATTTTTTATTTTGAACTTTGTTTACAGAAAAAGTAAATAAATAATTCAAGCAACACTGACCAGGCGTGACCCGTCTTCGAATAAATAACGAATTCCCTGATTTTTAGAGACTGAACCATCTACCGGATCTTTGTATTCAAATTCATCAGCACTGACAACATCTGCCACATCTGACCGCATTCCCTTTATGGTACTGCATAAATAAATAGCTCAAGGTAAATGGAATAACAGGTAAAACAGTTGCCATTTATCCTAGAGCTGTTCACTAGCCAGATATGAGCCCAGCAGGCTTAACTTGGGGTCGAGCTCGCAAGTATACAAGCCCGCTCTGCACAGCTCCAAAATCTCAACCAAGCTGAAAATTGAGCTCGAACTTGGCTTGTTTACAACTTGAGCAGTTGAGCCATTCAGATCGGCTCAGACATTAAACAAGCCAAGAAACTTACTTGTTAACATCACTAATGGAGGATTGCAGCTTGACCAAGTGAGCCATAACTTCCTTTGCAGCACCTGCATCAACATTCTTCAGAGAAACAAAAATAATTCTCATCAATATAAATATAGATTACAATTTTAATTGGTTTTAATTGTTCATTCATAATATGGGAATTAAAAAAGAACCTCATAATCATAGCGAGTATAATAGTGCCGTCCAAAAGTAGCCCAGTGTTGCTTCACAATATCTTCAACCGTTACAAGGTTCCCACCATTGAGGTTGTCCTTGTTTTTATAAGCAAGGATGGATAACCAAGCCAACACAGCCCAGATTCCATCCTTCTCACGTATATGATCCGACCCTGTAAAATAAAAACAAAATATTAATATATCCAACAGTTCTCTCTTTTTCTTTTTTCTTATGGCTAGCAGCACAAAAAAAACAAGAAAAAGAGAGTTTTACCAGTTCCAAAACTTTCTTCACCACAAACTGAACATAATCCCGCATCCATCAAGTTACCGAAGAATTTCCAGCCAGTTGGCACCTGAAACAAAAAGAAGAATCGGGTGACTTTATTTTCAGGAAAACAGTCTAAACCCGTCACTACATCTATATTATAAGTACAGGAGTACCTCAAAAAACTTAAGGTTCAGACTTTTAGCTACGACATCGAGAGCAGCAGATGTTGGCATGCTCCTACAAGGAGACAATTCACAATTACAAATCAAAATTCGTTTCTATTTGATGTGGATATAGACGCTTTGCCAATTGCAAGATGATATGAGATTAAAAATGAGATCCCTATATGAAGTTGAATGTATTAGAGATGGCATAATGGGCGGATCAGACGGGTTTGGTGACGAGTTAAATAAGGTCAGGTGGAAATGTGTCAGGCCAGGCTGGGTTGAGCAACACAGCTTTGTTCATCTTATATTTCGTAGATAATTTAATGTGTTAATTACAATCACAAAAATCTAAAATTTTGCAATAATAATCTGAATTGCATTAGAATTAGACTTTGTACCACAATAACAAGTTAACCTGTTCAACCCATTTCAAGTTTTTTAATTGGCCCTTTCAAATATAACACAACCCGAATCACCCATTTAATGAGCACCAATGCCACCTCTAAGACATGAATAATCAAATATACCCAGCATTTCAGTTCCTGATAAGAAGATGCTATCTTTAGAAGGGACACAATACTTTAAGACGAGAAACTGAAGCACACAGCGATTCCAAGAAATAAGCAAGTTATATAGTGACAGGATCTGTCACTAACCTGGCAACACCCTTTAATCCAGATGAAAAGTAGGGTATGGCTTGGACTGCATTGGCAGCAATGATAGCGACAGAATCTGAAGGTGTAACAAAAAACCTGAACCCATAAAAAGAGGTTTAACAACTAAGACTCTTCCAAGAGGTAATATGTAGATGTTCATATTTGCATCAAGGAGTTTACCTTTTACCAAGAATCATGTTCCTATCAGCATCGCCATCAGCAGCAGCACCAAATTCTGGTGGGTTGCTATCAGGGTTTTTACCCAATCCCATTCTTGCTACCAATTCTTTTGCATAGGTTAGGTTGGGATCAGGATGTCCTCCACCAAAGTCCTCCTGTTTGCATCAAAAGTTTAGTGAAGAGAAAAAAATCCACAAATTTATTCAAGGCATAGCTAAAACTAGAGGTAGCAAGACAGGTAGGTTAAAAGAGTTAGGTAATGAGTCAGGTAGAATGGATCATTCGAGCCATGAATAATATTGGACGAAACAATCAGGGTCCTTTCAGGTTGGAACAGGCAAACATTTTTTGTCACATTTTAAATTATCTTTTTAAATAACTAACAATTCAAATCTATACACAGAAAAATCCAAATCTATGAATAAAATCAGTTTAGGAGGTTGTATGCGTTAAAGACAGAATTTATATGCGACCTTTAAATAGTTAGACTCATTCAAACAGTTCCCAGTTTGGCTAAACTTTTGAAAATTTAACCTGTTTGGCGTATAGCTAATCCCAAAGTAACCCATTCGTAAGTAAATAGGACAAAACTGTAACCTTAGGATGAAATCTGAGAACAAAAGAGAGGGATCAGGTAAGCAGAAATAACCATTTTGTCGATTTTAGTCTAGATAGAAACACGCCAGGTTGAATTGACCAGCGAACACTTCGTAGTCAAATCTTCAAATACTCTTAATAAATAATTAAAGTACAATAATAATAACTAAATCTTTGAAAAAGAACAGTTTAGGAGTTCGTGTGCATTAAAAGTAGACTTTGAGGAGCCTTCAACCTGTTTGACTTGTATGACATCCTTGGCCAGTTCTGCTTTAATTAATTTTTTTTATCTGACTTGTTGGAAAATACAACCAATTCTTAAGTAATGGGTGGAAACTTCCACCTGTAACTAAAATCAAAGAACAAATGATACTGGACTAGGTGAGCAGAAATAACCTTGGGAACACAGTTCAATAATGAGCTCTCCTTTGCACCAAGCTCTTCAACAAATATACATTTAGCATAAGCTCCAGCAACTCCATGCAATGCATCATAACTAGTACATTATAGCACAATTTGCTTTAACTGAATGTTGGATAAGCACAAAAAGGGAAATATTTAAGTGTGTAAGTACGCACCAGAAGCTAAATTGTGGAGATGCAATTAACTTTTGGATGGACTGGAAGTCAAAGATTGACCTAAAGAGAATTCATTAAACCATTAGTTGAATGCAACATTGATGTTTTACTCATTCCTTTTATCAAGAGTAATAGCATACTTCATCAACTTCACGTAGTCGCTTGCTGAGTCAAAAACATCAACATCAAACTGACCATCAGGACCTGAAAAGTTTGAAATTCCAATTGCTGAGATATCCACCTGTACACACATATCAAATATGTGATCAAAATAATGCATATAATATAACCTTCGCTCAATTTATTATAGCATGAGGATTCAGCTCACATCAGGTAGGTCTTCTGAGATAAAATACTCCTTTATTGTTTTAGTGTTCTCAAAGATTTTATCAGTAATTCCTTCGGGTGCTGGCCCACCATTCTCCATATTGTATTTTATTCCAAAATCCTGAAAAATGAGCATGAAAATATATATATATATATATATA
>BJCM01004887.1:0-10926 GCA_018326385.1 Flaveria bidentis | reverse complement strand
ATATATCACTGTTATATCATGTCCATGATTTTGCTATTGATCAGATATCAAAACATACCTCATTGGGCCCACCAGGGTTGTGACTAGCTGTCAATATGAAAGCACCATTTGCTTTGGAACCCTAGAATACCAGACATATGAATGTTAAGCTAATGCTCACCATTTAGTAGAGAGAAAAAAAAATCTACAAACAGGCTTACATCAGCGCCAACTCGTTCACGTACAACTGCTGATACAGCAGGTGTGGATAAAAGTCCATTCTGGCCAACCCAAACGCGCCTTACACCATTTGCTGCTGCCATTTTAACTATAATCTGCAAATTTTGAATAAATGTATGTTCACTAGGAAAAAAAATCTATTTGGTTCCTTCCTTGTTCAACAATATTGTTCTCTTGTTTTCAAAACTGAAGAGCCCATTTAAAAGTTCTGACTAGGTAAGGATAAAAAATTTCCAGATGTAATTCCAGGCATTATGCTGAAAAGGTAATCCAAAAAGCTAATATAATCACCTGGATTGCCTCCTTTGAGTAGTACCGACCATCACCAGAAACAACAAGCGTAGAACCTTTAACTTTCTCGGCAGAAAGGGCGTTGAACGTCGATTGAACAAAATTATGCAAGTAATGTGGTTGGGTGAATACTTTAACCTGACATATTTAAGTGATATAAATTATTATAGCAGTAGCGCTGCAAAAAAATAAATGATACCTATAATACCCGATGTAGCCTAACCTATACAGGACAGGGGCAGTGAACCCTTTCAGCTGTTTTATAAGTACATAGAAAATGGACATGAAAAAAAAGCACATATCAATATGTATGAAAAATGGAGTGGGGGTCTCGGCGGGAGCATCATCTTTGTCCCCTATGATAGAGGTAGGGCTTGCCCCCATCACACCCTCCCTGGACCCTACTAATAGCTTTGCTATGAGTGGGCTTATACTGAGTACATTTGTTTGTTTGTTACGTGATCTATATCTAGACCCGTCATTGATCTAATCAGATGCCTATAATAACTATAGTTGTATCCTAAATATTTTATATCCACGGGTTTTGCTACTATATATTAATTTGTAACTAGAAAATTATATATGTGATAAATACAATGCATATTCAATATATATCAAGGTGGACAACACTAATACTCATTTCATATTAATATTACACAACACATTCTACAAATTCTCATACATTAAGGCTTAAAGAATATCTACATTTGTCTATGTTAGTGTCCTTTACAAAACTTGGAAGGGTGTCTAGTTTTAGCCATTACTAGTCAAGTCTTATGTTAAGTTCTCATCTATTTATACTCTACACTGGACAATTGGATACAATAGCATGGGAGGTTAGAGATATCAGATGACTTGTGCATGCTAGAGCACCTTCTACAAGGATAATCAGTGGACTCAGATTAAAAAAAAAGTGATTCGCCGACATTTAACACGTTTGTTTTTGTCAGGTTTTAACTCTGAATTCAGACCATTGGCTCTACTTCAATGTGAAGCCTTTAACATGAAATTTTTCCTGGGAAGACACGTAAATCAGCTTTTTAATGGGACTCTACATACATCTATAATCCAAATAATTCATGTTTTCATGGCCTTAAGGAAGGCTATTTCCCATTTAAATTGCTTAATGTCTTAAATCCTGTGTGGGGGTGACAGTAATATCTAGACATAATCCCTTATCTGTAAGTCTGTAACAAATACATTTTCACATGCAACTTTATGAGCTTCTTTGTCCATCTAATGATTGCCTTGCTTTCTACAGAACTTTCTATAGAACTGTTTAATCAAAACAGAACATATATACGATAACTACTTAAAACATGTACTAAAGAGTAAAGATTGCAATATTCAGGAGAAAAGGGAAGTGATTAACTATCTTTAACATTTATGCAATGTCCAGCTTAAATTGTATGCATTCTGATCATCTATTGTAATATGGAGGCAGATCATGTTGAAGGTGTTGATACCTACAATATCTCAACTCAACCTTTGCCATGATTACCTAAATAGACTATTGAAATCCTATCCAACCAATCTGCATGAAGATATTCCTTCACAAAACAAAAACACATATAAGCAGCATCGTAACCTAAAAATGTATCATAATAGTGCTTTGCCCAGTGGGCTTTTATGGTCTCTTTCTTAACTCAAAACATCATCTGCGCACTGCCATTAGTTGCCAGCTGAACCTTGGGTATTCAGTTTGAGACCTCAAGTCCTAAATGTAGTTAATTATCTTGTTCTGCAAATTTAAATCCCTTCCAGCTTGACTAAATTCAGTTGAGGAAAATAAAATTATAAGATTCAGGATGGAGACTACAGGAAAGGTTTCTAAGGTAAAATGTTTGTTTGTACCTACATTATAGAAACAACTACATAAAGTAACTAGATTGTGTTATTAAGCTACAAGTACAGCAGCAATTAATATGTCTTTTCTCCCGACATCACTTGTAAGTCATGAATGGAAATTTGTATTGAACATGCATGTATACACAGGTTTTTCACTGGAAATCTATGTTAGAATTTAATCTTGATGTTCAAGGGTGTATACGGGAGAACCAAGAAAGATGAGGGTGGAATTATTTATCATGTAGAATATGTTAGTCAAGGTAAATATTAGGAAAGTATTGATATTTGGCTCATCCAACTGTGTTTGAGCTGTGATTTCATAGGAATTTAGGTTATGAGTAATATAAAAGAGGGTCATTGTATAGAGTTTAAGGTGTGGTCTTTTGTTCATATTAATAAAAAGAGTCGTGGTGTGTTTTCCCACAAAATTCATTGTTGTCTTTGTGTTTCTGTTACCAATCTTTTAACAATTGGTATCAGAGCGAGACGATCAAAGTGAGCTGTGTGGCGGTGAAGGGAGATCAAGTAACAATTGAAGACGTGTAGAACGAAGCCACCCGATCAGTTCTGTGATAGACTGACCGAAGAAGAACCTGCGACGGGTTTAAACCATCTGTGATAGATCCATTGAAGGGCTGTTGATTGAATATAAAGGTTGTTGTGAGGTTATGATCAAAGGGTTGTGTTTTCGGTAGCAATCAAACAACAGACCAGATTTGTGAAGTTTTTTTTTTCTGTTGCTGTTGAAAGATCAAAGGGCTGTGAGAGCCGGTTGATAGAAGCAATCAAAACAAGGTGAAGATAAGTGACTGATCGGTGACAGATCAATTAAAGACAGGTTGTGTGACGCAACTACAGTAGAAAAAGACCTGTGTGATTCAAGTTATATATGTGGAAGACGGACGTGGAGAGGAGACTGTGTGAAGCAGCGAACAGGGTGAAGAAAACCTGTGTGATACAAGTTATAAAGGTGTGATACCGGTATGGAGAATAAGCTAGTTAATCCATGAAGGATTGATTTAGGTTTGAGCAGTGTGTGTGACACAGGTTGATGTAGAGAAGAACTTGGACAAATAAAAGACAAGAAAGTTTTTCGTGTGACACGAACCCAGTTGCAATCAAAGAAGAAGAACAGGAGCTGTGTGTAGCAGATTTAAAGATCAGTGACTGATCAAACTGGGAAGAAATGTGATTTCAACGAGTGAAATTAACTGACTTGAGACAAGGTGACCTGGGGTGAAAGTAATCAGCCAGTAGGGACTGAAATTTGTCAAAGAAAAGCTTAGTGATTCAGTGTAAGAAGCAAAGCGGTGTGTGAAGCACTAGAGACCAGATCTACGTGATTTAACTCAATCAAGAAAAAAAGTAGCTTGCTGTGTGAGATGGCAAAGGAAAAGGAGAAAAAAAGTAGAGCAGTTTACTATTTAGTGTGATGCAAAGATAGTCAAGAAGAATCTGATCTAACCTGAAGCAAAAGTTGTGATACTTTCAGGAATTAGAAGAGAAGACGTGGCCAAGGAAGAAGATATACAAGTCATATTTTTTATCATTTTAATGGAGATAATAAGGCTTAGGGATGTGATATCCAACCCCAAATATAAAGATGAATGAAACCTGAGAAAGTTCTTGCACATTCATGATATGGTGGTGTTGTGAAAGTTGTCGAAGAATTACAGTGAATCAACAACACGTGTTACTTGGAATTCAAGACCAAGGTGGTACAACATCAAGATTAAGAGTGAGAATGTTATAATTTAATCTTGATGTTCAAGGGTGTATACGGGTGAACCAAGAAAGATGAGGGTGGAATTTAATTATCATGTAGAATATGTTAGTCAAGGTAAATATTAGGAAAGTATTAAATAATTTGGCCCATCCAACTGTGTTTGAGCTGTGATTTCATAGGAATTAAGGTTATGAGTAATATAAAAGAGTGTCATTGTATAGAGTTTAAGGTGTGGTCTTTTGTTCATATTAGTAAAAAGAGTCGTGGTGTGTTTTCCCACAAAATTCACTGTTGTCTTTGTGTTTCTGTTACCAATCTTTTAACAATCTATCCCTATAATGCTGAGTGCCTAAATGTACCATCTAATTGATTTGACTGGGAACGAATATTCAATATCAAGTTACCAAGTTATTATGTATATATCTTAGAACTAAAAGAAATAACATAGTATACTCGTGACCGAGCCCCATAATCAAATCCAGCTTTATGATTTTGGAAATTCGGTCACAACATTTTCAAGATTTAAAGTTTGACATAGAACTTTACTACGAACAACTACACCATAAACAAAAGAAAGTGGACTCTCATATTGGGAGGGAATACTCTGACTTTCTAGTCCAATAAAAAATGGCCATTTCCACATCCAGTATAAATTAATGTCTAGACCAATGTGATCCAAACACAGCAAATCGGTCATTTCAGTTTTCAATCGAACCATTTCCCCTAATCTAAATCCAACGAACCGATCCGATGTTCCAGCACACATAATCATCATCACATAGATCCACGCATAACAACCCACGCGGATCAAAAATACGATCTAGAAGACTCGAACTAACAGAAGCGCAATCACAAATTCACAATACACGCATCAACGGCATCAAAACTTCCACGAATCAAGCAGAATCACTATCCAAACCACTAATTCCTTCGTAACACAATCAGGAATTCAGGATCAAAGCAATCGAAGTGGATCTACGAAATGCAAAACCTAACGAATTCAAAAACAAATAAACCGAAAATCACCTTCTTCCTGAGTCCAGATGTGCCAGGCTTTTGGCCTTCAATCGGCGATGATTCGATGCGAGTAACCTTGAAATTCGCCATTAGTTCGATGTTTTTCCTGTAAGATTAACGAATTACAACACAAATTGAGCTACACATGTAATATAATTGTGTGTGTGTGTGTGTTGAAGAGAGAGAGATGCTTACAGAGAGAGTGAGGTTGGCGAAAACGAAGAGAAGTGAGTGATGGTGGTAGAAAGAGTGAGATATACGGGAACACGTTAACGGGGGATATTATATTATTCGAGCGATTCAGACGGTGATCTGTCTCCACATATCTCACAAACCGTTTTCCCCCATAATATAAAAAAGTGTATACAATTATATATTGATACCAGCTTTAATATTAAATATAATAAAACTATAACTAATAACATAACGATAAAATCATACGTTTTGTTTAAAAACATTTTTATTTTTATAAATATCTTTATTGTAACTCTCACTTTTAATTATTTTTTATTTATAGAAAAGTTATTTTTTAAAAACACTAAATTTAAAATATTTCATACTTTTAAATACGTTTGATGTTTTACAAATAAAATAATTTTATAAAACATGTTTCTTTAGGTATAACATTAATAAAAGATATATTTCTTGATTGATTAGAAAACCATTTTTAATTTTAAAAAATTTTAAATAATATTATTTATAATTAAAGTCATTATTTAATAAGATAGAGAAGCGGAAAAAAAGTTGTGAAAATAAATGTGGTGTTGCCACATGTCTTATATAATTACTCTTTTATTATAGTAGAATGATTGATATTAATATTTGATACCGATGTTTTATTTTGCTTGTTTTTTGTGTAAAATTTAGGTAGGGCTGAAACATTTTATGAGTATTATTTTGTATATCATGTAAAAAGTTTTTTTATATGATTTGTACACGTGAGTTTAATGCCAGAGAGTGGTTAGATTTTGATCGAAGTTGTCTAGATCCAAGCATGTGGACGATTTGATCGGTTGGTGAAGATACAATTGGTTCGGTTTAAAGTTATGTTTCAACAGTTTAATGGTTTTGGTTCGGTTTGAAACTAAGTAATGACAGTTTAACCTTATTTATCTTAATGTATATTTTAATCCTAAACTACTTTTATTATTTTAAAATTTTATTAGGCCAACCGACCCACCAAACCAACAATTTTATTTGTTGGTCCTCAAAATCTTAGTTAGTGGGTCAACCTCAATATTTGTCTAATGTAGCCAATGATTCATTGCTCGAGGGAAACTTGAAAGCCAGAGGACTTATTGCATTTAAGTTGTTCGATTATCGAGTGGCCTTTAAGGGATTATAACGGAGAAACTAATGAAGACATGATTCATACCATATGTTTGCCACCACACCAGTACACCATCCCTTAAAAGTTCACTGATAGTGAAATTGTTTGATTTGATTCTTAATTTTTTTCATGGCATTCAACAAGGGTTTTATAGAAAAACCTATATAATTTATATTGTTGCGACCAGGATATTTATTAATTTAGCGAAGTCTTATTATATTAATAAATTAATAAATTATTAATTTAAAAAGTTGATTTATATTCACGAGCAACTCTCAATTTAATACATCAAACTTTTAAAATTTTCATGTACATTCACACGTTAATTACCTTGTCAAGTTTAATGTACATAGATTATAGATTCACATGTACATTTATTAAACAATTAAATTTAGAATATTTTAGTAATTATTAATATATAGTTTCACCGGAACCAATATCTTTACATTAGGATTTAAAAAAATTATTATCTTATTATTTTATCGATTAAGATCGATTTTTTATAGGTCCCAAGTTGGGACCGAACAATTATTAATTTTATCGACTTTATTAATTTATCGAGTATTAAATTATAGAGGTTATATTGTAAATTTAAAAGGGATGATGCTATAATAGATCCTTCCAATGATTGCTATTCTGAATTTGAAACTTGATGGAAGTTGTATTTTGAAATCTAAGAGCATTTACAACCGGCTCTCTATATTTATGTGAGTATATTTTCTATATTATATAGTATGGTTATAAGTGGTTGTGAGTGAAGGATATGGTAAATTTACTGTTCAATCTGTATTTTGGGGAATCACTGTTCAAAACTATATAATAGTTTTAATATATTTTAAGTGCTTGTGAGTGAATGAGAGATAAAAAATAATGATAAAGTTAAATATGAGAGAGAAAAAATAGTGATTTTTAATATAATTATATGAATAAAAATAGAAAATGAGTTGTGAATGCTCTAAGATCACATGAATAACTCCTCTGATCATTTATATACACTCTAAATAAAAGATAACACTCACTGTCTTCCTTATGAATTATTACATCTTATGTGGTTGTTATGACCTGGATGATGGTTGCATTTACCTTGGACTTATATAGATGATGAAAATGAGGGTGAGGATAATATAGAATTTGAGGATGAACTGATTCATTATACTAGAAGCAACGCATATAATAATAAGAAAAATGTGTTGGTACCTTCAGTCCCATAGCCCTTATACCATCGATATCTAGTGACTATTATGTAGATAGTGATGAAGACATATATGAATAGGGTATTAGGGTGAGACGATGAGGAGAAAGACGTTAGACTTGATACCAATGTTTTGGAGACCGGATCGGACCGGCCAGTCCGATCGGGGATCGGTCAGGTGGCCGGTCCGGTATGCTATGGTTCGGTTTTAGGTGGTCGAACCAGTGGTCGGACCGGGAAACTGGACCGGTTCGGACTGGTTTTTGGTGTTTTTTATTTATTTTAATGGGTAAAAAATGGTACGTTGGATATAGTTAAATTTTATATATAACTATAAAATACATATATAAATCATATATAAATTACTTATATTTAATTACGTATATAAATATATTTAAATTCGGTCCGACCACCAAACCAATAAGGAGTCCGGTTTGACGTCCGATCCGATTTTAAAAACTTCGTGTGATACTTGGTATTTATGTTGAATATGTTGACAAGGAAGACGATGAAGAGTACTTCTGGTATTGTTTTGGACTGTTTGTGGCCAATGCTAATCATTAATGACTTATTTCTTTATTGATTTCATTTCTACTATTGTTTTGGACTACTTGTGGCCGAGAGTAATTTTATTTTAGGATTTTTGCAGTTGGGCAAATGGTCTGATTATAATACTCTTTTGTTACTATAAGTTTAGTATAAATAGAGGTGTAGAACTTTGTAATTTATATGATTTTATTCTTAATAAAATTGATGTTTATCATATTTATTCGATCCAGGGGCTGACCTACCCCAGGGGAGGGGGGCCGGCCGCCCACCCTAATTTTTTTATGTTATATATACGTTCAATTCTCGACCGCTCCCTATACAATTTGCAATCGCCCACTGTCAAACAAACGGATGGACTTCAATCAGAAATGAAAAAATACAACTTTATCTTCTGCTTACACTTGATGTCGCATATTCTAAATATCACAAACATGTTGTCTCAAAGTCTTCAAAGAAAATAACAAGATTTATTAAATGCAGTTTTATTGGTTTATTCTACCAAACGTCAACTTGAGAAATTTAGAATGGAGGGTTTCATAAGTTTTTTGATAATATTAACTATTTTTGTGAAAAATATAAACTTGAAGTGATAAACATGGATGATGAGTACATTCCCAAAGAAACCAAGACAAAAGACAAATATCACATATCGACACTTTTTAGTACGATTGCTTCAATGCGGTTTTAGATATGCAAATACAAGAGTTTGGGAGTCGTTTTAACGATGTAACATCCAACTTACTTGTTTGTTTAAGTAGTTTGAGTCCTTGTGATAAATTTGGTAGGTTTGACATTTCAAAAATACTATGATTATTCGAGTTGTACCCGAATGATTTCGATGAAAATGATAAAAGAAGACTTCCGATTGAACTAGAGATTTATATTGATAATTTAAAAGCGGGTAGTCGATTTGCCAACTTGGATGGTTTATCAAGTTTTGTACACTTAATGGTTCAAACAAAGAAACACCTTTCATTTACATTGATATATCGTTTATTGAATCTAGCTCTCGTATTACTCGTTGCAACCGCAACAGTTGAAAGATGTTTTTCGGCAATAAAGTATGTGAAGTCCGATTTGCGTAATCGGATGGGTGATGAAAATTTAAGCGATAGTTGTATTTTCTTTATAGAGAAAGATTTACTTAAGAATGTTTCCATAAATGTTGTTATGGAAAGATTTCAAAAAATGAAACATCATAGAGAACAACTTTAGGTGTATTGTAGCTTTATTCTGTTTTTGTAATGACATTTGACGTGATTTTATTGGTTTTATGAAATTTAGTTTGATTGTCTTTTTTTTTAAATGAGCCGACCCGATCCAACCCGTCATGAACCCGAAATGGTTCGAAAAAAATTATTATATAGTGTTATCGCGTTAGTCAACCAACCTTTAAGAAGTTTCCGCCTTCATAAAAAATAGTTCTGGATACGCCACCGATTCGATCCAATATTTCCAACATTAGTTGCTCTTATGATTATATGTGTATATAACCAAATGCACTCTAACGTAATGAAAATATTTTATGTTATAATGTTAAAAGAACTTGGGACTTTCTAGGACTCTTTTCGGTTCTTCCTCTTTAAGACATCTCTTTTAAGACTTATTTTCTCATAGGTCATGTTTTCACAACAATATGAAAGTAAAACAAGTATACCACAATATTAAAAGAACCTTTTAATTTATGTTTACATATATGATATGTGTGTGCTTATCTAAATTCTAAACAAATATAGCATGACATAAGTCTATGCTTCATGCAACATAAACAAGACAAATCGAAAAAATAATAAAGTAGAGATATTTGTAATTATTTAACTTTACATGACTAAAATTCAAAGAAAAACATTTATGGTCAAATTACATATGCGAAGGACCATCATATTTTTGTAATGAAAAGACATTAGATTTCTTTTTTGAACGATGAACACGTATACATATGCTCATATTCCTAAATCTATATCAGTTTTTACTTCAATCTTATATGAATTAAAAGGATGTCATTATTTACACACTAAAAATATGATGATAAATAGATTTCTAAAATTGTTAATTATATTTTGTCAGACTAAAAAGAGCATGTTAAGTGCGTATATAATAATTAAAAATAAACAAATTTATATATGTTTTTTAATTGTCATAAAAATGTATTGTTTTTTATTCAATCACACAATCACACCATAGTACTCTATAATTAAGTGTAAAGGTATAATTAAGTATAAAGGCAAATGAATAGTAATTTTTTGTTTTTTATATTGTAACCACATTCGTTTTAAGTATTTTCACTTTTAACCCTAACTTTTGGTTATATGAATTTTGCCATTAAAGTTTAGGGTCATAGAGTTTGCTCACGAAACTATTTATAATGAAGTTCTTTTTCGAGTTTGACCATTAAAATTTAGTACTTTTAAATTTCACCACCAAACTTTAATTTTATGGTTTCTGACGAGCTAGACATGTAACAACCAAATTAACGCAACCTTCGAGTTTGACTACTAAAGTTTAGCATTTTGAGTCACGCCACCATATTTTGATTTGATGGTTTTTGACGATCCGAGGAAATAACAATTAAAGTAACGCAGTGTTACGTTTGGAAAAACTGAAAGGACTTCCGACGCGTAACGTAGAAAGAAAAAAACTAGTTAATTATATAGACACCACATGTTATAAGACGCAAAGCATAAAATGCAAAAAGAAAAATGAAGCCTCCACTCATCTAATTACAATTTGACTTTTACACTTAAAAAACACCCC
>BJCM01004884.1:0-13589 GCA_018326385.1 Flaveria bidentis | reverse complement strand
CTTTAGCAATCAGACATGTTGTTTCTGTTGCAGGATCCACTTGAGACATATCTAGTTTATATACGTCTCTGTCCCTTGCAGCTTGAACTATGACCCAATCATTGCTAATCTGAAAACCTGGTTTCAAGACATAACAGTGAGAATCATCAAAAAGAATAGAATAAGATTTGTCACAAATTTGGGATACACTCAATAGATTAAAGTTCAACTGTGAACAAAAGTTGACTTTATCAAAACTAATAATCCCATTTGACACTGTTCCCTCTCGTGTTAACTTTCCACCTGCATCACCTCCAAAAGCAACATGTGTTCCATCTTTTAACTTAAAATCTTGCAACTAACCTTAGCAAACCTTAGCATGCTATAAAGGAAACTTTCTATACAAACCTTAGCAAATCGAAATCTAATTGGACAACTAACCTCATGGCACACCTAGTGCACCTTCCATAATATTAAAATCAGTAGCTTATCACTTAAATCTTGATGGTAGGGTGCTTGAATTGAGAATTTTCAAGGTACATGAAGAATCCTTTGCTTGGACCTTAAGGTGACTTCTAGTGTTCACTTTTTACTACTGTTTTTGGGATAAAACATGTTATGCTTAAAGGGAAATCCTTTATGAGCTATTTTATGATACTTGAATGTTAGGGATAATGTTAGAACCTTCTTTTACTTGCATCATGATCATTAATTTTTGCGTGAACCACTTGTTTTATATGGGCATGTGACAAGTTTTTATAAAATACTATGGTGAACCGTCCAGCAGGTATGGTCCACTGTTTTAAGACTTAGTTCTTCATTTGGGATTGATTGGTATAACAAAACTTTTGAAGATGTTACCTAGGACTGAGTGAAGGGTTGATTGTGATCCCTCCACAACAGTGAAACTATGATTCATTTTAAAATAAATGTGGATTCTATTGAATCCTTTTGTTTTTAAACTTTAAACACTTGAATTCACCAACTTTTTAGTTGAGAAAATTTTCTTTTGAGCATGTTTTAGGTTATCATTAAAAGGAGTCTATGTAACACCGGTTATTTTCTTTTAAGCCAACGAAAGAAGAAAAAGAAATAAAGTCCAAAGTCGAGGGACCAAACATGCCAAAACGGGAAAACCTTGAATGAGTGGGGGTATAAGAGAGGGAAGGCAGCCTACACCCTCCCCCACACATGTGAAAATATGCCAAGAGAGAAAGAGGAAGAAAAGAATGTTCAAGCTATGGTTTTCTTGGTTATGAGCGCAACAGTCAGGTGTAGCGGGTCGGATTGAAGCTCTACTCTATGGGATTGTTTGTGTGAGTTCTAGGACCCCTCTTTTAAACTTTTTCAACTGATGTTAGGACCGGAACATATGGCAAATCATTTTTGGTGATGTTGGGTGAAAACCCCATATGTATGTGTATGTGTATGTGTATGTGTGTGATTCGAATGGGGTTTGTTTTCGGACTTGTGTGTGCTTGGATGGTTGTGTTCCTAGGGCATAGGATGGTTGGTTTTAGCCTAGAGCATGTTAGAAATGGGCTGGAAGCCGAAAACTGCAGTGCAGGTTCGAAGGGAACTGCATACTGCACCCAGCTAGGGTTATGCGACTGGAAGCCATCCGATCGAATAGCATGCGACTGGAGGCCATACAGCCGAAAGGCATGTGACTGAAGTCCATGCGCCTGAATGCCAAGCGATTGAAAGTCATACGCATGAGGGTCATGAGATTGGAGGAAATGCGGATGAGGGTCATGCAACTGGGGGAAATGTAGATGAAGGTCATACAACGGAAGCCCATATGCACGAATGCCATGCGATTGAGGTCCATAGGCATGGGAGTCATACGACTGAAGGCTATGCGACTGGATCTCCATACGCCTAAGTGTTCAATCGCCCATAGAGTCCATTCGCCTTAGTGTTCTCATACGCATGAAATATCATGCGACTGAATAGGGTCCATACGCCCAAGTAGGGCTCATGCACCCGAAAAAACTTAGTTTATTTTTCTGATTATTGGGGGAACCGTATTATGTAGGCTTTGATTTGGGGGTTCATGTAACTGACTTTCGAGGTTGTAGACGTTATGATGGACTTGATGTATGATGGGTGCTTATGCACGGTTGTATGTTTGTGGTATGTTATGTATGCATGTTGTGCCTTGTATGGTGATGTTGTATGTTTATTATGTTCATTGCTTTGTATGATTGTCTTCCCGTGGCTTTACTTTGTATGTTAATGAATGAAATGAAAAGTATTATGTAACGTAAAGTGGAAGATAATGAAAAGAGGAACGAAATGAAGAATGCATGCATTAATGAATGAATGAATGTAAGAATGTCTTGCAAGCAAATGTATTGAGGTTCACACTCAATGCGCAGTGTTAGCTCAACCGTGTGCGGGTTAGCTACCACATGAGGATGCACATTGGGGCTTAATCTGTGTGATTAAGCAAATGTATGGAGGTTCACACCCAATGAGGGGTTGTTAGCTCAACTGTGTGCGGGTTATATACCCCATTGGGATGCACATAGGGGTTCAGTCTTTCTGATTGACCAGATGTATGGGGTCCTTGTCACTTAACCCTAGATGAATTTTTTGGTGCTCTAGAAGGGGGTTAAGCATATGACAGGACCCAAATGAAAACGAGAAGATAATAAATGTATGAAATGAACGATAATGAAGATAACAACTTGTAACTCCCAGAAAAGTCAAAACGAGTCATCGAGGATAACGGGCTTAATTTGTGGGTATTTAATAAAGGAAGAACATGGGTAATGGGCTAATTAGGCTTCTGGACAAGATCCTAAGTGATTTAGGGCCGATAATCTGCCTTCAAGCCCACCTAATAAGCCACCATCTTCCACACTTGAACCCTAACCATCAAAATTCATAGAGAGAGAAAGTAGAGAGAGAAAGTAGAGAGAGAAAGTGAAGAATACTCAAGATTTGAAGCTTCAAAGGTTAAGGGATTGAAGATCTGAATGATTGAGCATCAAACCATAAGAAAGGAGCAACAAATCCAGGTAAGAATCAACCTCTAAACCCATTTGTAGATCAAACCCAAATTCTAGGGTTTTTGGTTTTGAAAAGTTGTAAAGAAACGCATAAAGGTCATATTTTTATGTTTGAAAACATGTAAAAAGCTTAGATATAGCCTCATGGATGATTAACTAAGAGATTGGACGTAAAAAGTTGCGATTTTGGGTTAAAAATCGGCTGGTTGGTAATTTTTATACGATCTACGAAACTGTGTAAGCATCTAGCAAAACTGCATATTCAAACTGCGAAACTGTGTATTTTCTGCGAAACTATAGTTTCATAGATAATTTCACAGCCATCGAATTCCAACGAAAGTTGGGGCGAAACTGGCATGCGAAACTGTCAACGAATCTAGCAGCGGAACTAGCTGCGAAATTGCTAGTGAAACTACCTTTCTGGAAGCGAAATTAACAATGAATTTAGGCTGAAATTAACCCCTTTAAGTGTCAACTTATCTGCGGTGACCTTGATGCCCGACCCCAGCTAGGGGCGTTGATCCTTGGACCCCACTAGGGCTTGCCGCCCCTAGGACCCCGCTTTTAGGGGCTGCCGCCCCCGAACCCCCCCTGTCCCACAGAAGGTCGGTTATGTTTTATGATTACTAGTACTTGGCATGTTGTGTAAATAATACGTTAAGTATTATATATAATAAAATGGAAGATGATATTAATGAAAAGTGAAACTTAATGAATGTTACCCCCGGGGCTTGTTTGATGATGAAAGGTATAGCAACCACTATGATAGACTTCACTTATGTGAGTCTGATGTATGAAGATTGATCCGTATTCATGAGCAGGCTATGTGTCTTGCAGTGTGGCTCAACTGTCGGGGTTTAGCTACCATGATGATGTGTACCGACAGGGTTCGACATTCGTAGTCAATCAACATGGAGCTCTTGGTTTGTGCAATCTCGTTTATAATGAAGTGAAAGATATGAAAGAATGAAAGATAATGAACATGCTTATTAAGATGAAAATGTTATGTAGTATGTATGCGTGGTCATTATATGAAGGATAAAGTTATATTTTCTTATTTACCTAAAACTAGAACTCACTCAGCAAAGCTGACTTTTATGCATAATATTTGGCAGGTAATTGTTGATGCTGAGGATGGAACCACGGAGCTACTTAGGGAGCTATGGATGGCATTCCTGTTTATGAAATCTTTTATTGTAATTTAAGAACAAGTACTATGTTTTGTTTACAATTAAAGGACAAATGTATGAATACAATATTGTTTCTATGTTTTAAATAAACATCTAATTATTTCCGCTCTAATGTTTTTGTTATTAAACTGATTTTATGCAATGATTAACCAACTGTGAGGCTTCCCGGGAAAGGGGCCTTACATAACTATTATCTACGTGTACGTACGATATGTGATCACATTCTAAAGCATGGTATGATTTGAAAGGAAGTAAAGAATGGTTTTAAACAAATTAAAAAGTATGTTTTATTTTAAAACTAGAACTTACTCAGCAACACTGACTTTTATGTGTTTCTAGTTGGCATGTAACATTGTTGAGGATGGAACGAGGTGGCTACTTAGCTCTTTGGATGGCATTTATTTTTATAATGCTTTTGTGATGTAATTCAACATATATTTTGTAATTTGATAACGTTGTATTGTTTTGCAAAAGCTTTTATAATAAAGTGAGATGTCTGTTTTAATGATTCCACTGCAATGTTTTTTTGAATTTGATGAAAATATATGTTTTATGTGCAATGATTGACCAGTTGTAAGCGTCCTGGGAATGGGGCCTTACAAGTTGGTATCAGAGCCAAAGTTTAAGTGAAATTGTAAAATTTAAAATAAACTAAACGTAAACTAAAAATAGGATGGAAATGGAAGGGATGCCAGTCTGAGTAGCTACGTGCCATGAGGTATTTTCGTAATGTTAATCGGGTTTATGTGCGCATGTTATGTGGTTATGTGTTGTTATGTGCGCATGCTTATTTTTATAATGCTTCTGTGATGTAATTCAACATATATTTTGTAATTTGATAACATTGTATTGTTTTGCAAAAGCTTTTATAATAAAGTGAGATGTCTGTTTTAGTGATTCCGCTGCAATGTTTTTCTTGAATTTGATGAAAATATATGTTTTATGTGCAATGATTGACCAGCTGTAAGCGTCCCGGGAACGGGGCCTTACAAGTTGGTATCAGAGCCAAAGTTTAAGTGAAATGGGTAAAATTTCAAATAAACTAAACTTAAACTAAAAATAGGATGGAAAGGGAAAGGATGCCAGTCTGAGTAGCTACGTGCCATGAGGTATTTTCGTAATGTTAATCGGGTTTATGTGCGCATGTTATGTGGTTATGTGTTGTTTGTAGATTAAGATATTGATTTGGTCAGGATAGGTAATGCTTGGGTATGAAGAGTAAAGTAAGTGGCTAATCACAACTGGCCACTGTAATTAGGGACTTACTATAATCAAAATAAACTAAGTTGTTCCCTTGAATGACCGTGTTGGTGTTTTAATCTTTCAGTGTGTGTTAGAGGATGGCCAGTGGTAGATCTTCAAAAGCTTCACGTGGTGGAGGTCGTGGTGCCGAACCGCGACCCAAAAAAGAAAGGCCTAGATTTGAAAAGGTGGTTCATGAAGAACCCGAGACACCTCATCTGGAGGGTAGTGACGAGAGCGCCAATTTGAGAGCCTTAGTAGAGGCTATTGTGGAGGAAGTCCATTAGGTCATGCAAAAAATCTTACCGTCTATGGTGACCGAAGTTATCAAGGAAGTACGGAAAGGAGAAAGAAAAGAGAGGAATAGGTCCGCGAGAGGACGGGAGCAACCGGAACGTGAAATGGTTCTCTCCGATGATGAAGAGGAGGAAGAAGAGGAGCCTACGTTGAAGGTGGCACGAGGATATAACTACGGGGCATTTGAAAGGTGTAAGCCCCTTAATTTTGATCATAATGATAAAGTTGCTACTCACCGATGGGTGAGAGAAATGGAAGCTGTTTTGAACATCAGCAAATATCGAGAAGATCAGAAAATGAAGTTTGTTGCCCACTCTTTTGTGGACTTAGCTTTATGCAGGTGGGATAATATTATCCAAGCTGAGGGAAGTTGGGCTATTGTGAGGATGAGATGGTCTCAACTGAAAAAGCTGGTGATGGAGGAGTTATGTCCTCACAGGGAAATGTAAAGGTGGAAAAAGAGTTCCTGTAGCTAGAGACAGGAACAATGACACATCTGCATTACACCACCAAATTCAATGAGATGGCACGCCTTGTGCCGGAACAAGTGACACCCTTGTCATGAAAAATCAAGAGGTATGATCAGGGCTTGTCGGCGGATATCCGTAGGCACATGATCGCTGCCCGACCGAGCATATTTAGGTCAGCAGTTGATTTGGAAGGAAGATTGTATGACGAGCAAGAGGTGGTGGTGGCTGAAGTGAGCAAGAAGGGTGGTGGTGACCGGAATTGGAATGGGAAATGGTTTGGTCGGGGTGGTGCCTCGACGAGTAACAAGAAGGCATGGGTAGATGATTGTTGTGTGGTCACACCGGGTACGGGATCGAAGAAGTGTGGCAAATGTGGGAACGAGCACAGTGGTGAGTGTAGGTGGGGGTTGAATGTTTGCTTCAAGTGCGGGAAGCCTGGTCATATGGCTAGAGATTGTGGGGGTATGAGGTGTTTCAACTGTGGGGAAAGTGGTCACATGAGTAGGGATTGTAAGAAGCCGAGGGGTGAAGGTTTCTGAGCGAAGAAGGCTGGGGGAGAAGGACCAAGGGCGAGCGCCAGAGCATTTACGATGACGCAAGAGGAAGCTAGGACGGACCCTGATGTCGTGTCAGGTATGTTTCTATAAACCAAACTTTAGCCTCTATGTTATTCATTTTTTGTGCTAGTAAAAGTTTTTTTTCTGCTGCTTTCTTTGCTAAACTGTCCATTAGTAGTAGGAGTGTTGATGCGTCCTTTGATGTAGAAACTACCATAGGTAAGTCTACTAGGATTTCTGAGGTGATAGAAGGTTGTGACGTGGAACAAGAAGGTCACAAGTTTCCTCTTAGACCATTCATGATGACCTTGGGTGGTTTCGATTTAGTTCTTGGGATGGATTGGTTAGCGGACTACGAGACGAACATTGTGTGTCGCAAAAAGGTGATTCATTTGACAGCGCCTGACGGAAGTTCGGTAACGGTTTATGGGGATGGGGTCACGACGATTCTGAAAGTAATCTCATTGGCGGTGGCGGGAAAGTATATGAGGCGTGGATGTAGCGCCTACTTGGATTATGTAAAGGACGTCGATACACCAACACCACAACTATCCGATGTCCCGGTTATGTGTGACTTTCCAGACGTATTCCCAAAAGACATTGCAGGAGTAACACCTAACCGAGAGATCGAATTTCAGATTGATTTGATATCAGGTTCCCAACCTGTTGCCAAGGCACCATATCGGTTGGCTCCTACTGAGAGGAAAGAATTAATGGAGCAATTACAAGAGCTGCTTGATAAGGGGTTTATTAGACAGAGTATATCTCCTTGGGGTGCTCTAGTCCTGTTCGTGAAAACGAAAGATTGTAGTATGAGGATGTGTATAGACTACCGTGAGCTAAATAAGTTGACGATAAAGAACCCATACCCCTTATCGAGAATTGATGATTTGTTTGATCAACTTCAAGGTGCTAGATGGTTTTCAAGGATAGATCTTCAATTAGGCTACCATCAGTTAAAGGTGAAAGAGAAGGATATTCCTAAAACAACTTTTCACACGAGCTATGGACATTACGAGTTTCTTGTCATTTCTTTTGGTTTGACCAACGCGCCAGCTGCTTTCAAGGATACATCTTCAATCGAGTGTGCCGACTAATGTTGGATAAATCAGTGATTGTGTTTATCGATGATATCCCGATTTATTCCAAGAATGAAGAAGAGCATGCAGGTCACATTGGAGAGGTGATGAAGACGTTAAGAAGGGTGAAGTTGTATGCTAAATTCTCCAAGTGCGCATTCTGGTTGCGCGAGGTTCAATTTTTGGGTCATATGGTAAATCCGGACGGGGTTATGCTGGACTCGGCAAAGGTAAAGGAAATGATGCAATGGAAGTCTCTAAAGACACCGTCCGAGATTCGTAGTTTCTTGGGTTTGGCGTGCTACTACAGGAGGTTCATTCTAGAGTTCTCTAAGATCGCTTGTCCACTAACGAAGTTGACCCGAAAATATATGAAGTTCGTATGGGTCAAGCTCAAGAGAAGGCGTTCGAGGAATTGAAGGCAAGGTTGACTCAAGCTCATGTTCTGTCATTACCTGATAGACGTGAAGATCTGGTGGTTTATTTTGATACTTCCTACTCGCGGTTGGGGTGTGTGTAATGAAAAGGGGAAAAGTTATAGCCTATGCATCCGGACAGTTAAAGGTTCATGAGGTCAATTACCCTAACCATGACTTGGAGCTAGCAGCCATAGTCTTTGTGTTGGGTTTTGTTCCATGTAAATCAAAGCTAGTTTAACCATTTAAACTATAAAAACGCAGCGGAAAGTAGGGTTTAAAATGAGGTTACCAATCTGAAATTTTAACCATTTAAAACCATAAACAAAACCCAAGAACATGGATCAATAATATAGGTGAAATAGTATGCTATCAAAACAAAAAACAAACATAAGGGGTTCAAAGAAACAACATTTCTTGCACAAGATGTTGTGGATGGAAGAAATGAAGATGATGATGTTCTTGTATGTCTAGCCTTCAAAAGAGAAGACTTCAAGAAAGTATACACACAAGCCCTTCCAAACACCAAGCTTGTTAGGAGAGCAACACCAAAGAAGTCTCTTCCTTGGCTCCTGAAGAATCCGAAATTTCTGCCCACTTTTTCTTCCTTGAATCCGAAAATTTCAGCCTTTTGGAGAGAGTTCTTGCTTCAGTGTGTGTTAGAGAAATGTGTGAAATGATGGATGAGTGCAAGGGGAGTGAAAGTCTCTCTTGGACCGAGACACAAAAGAGGTTTCCAATGCCCACTTGGGCGGCCGAAACTTGAATTGGGAATGGGTTCCCCTCATTTTTAACATTTTATAAAATGTTACACTCTTATTCCATTACTTTATAAAATTATAACCTCTTTTAATTTTATAACATTAACACACTTTTATTTGTTATTATTTAACTCACTTAAATAATGTAACAAATAATTTCTGATGAACAAACTATTCATATAATGTTGTTCTATTACAAAGCAACATTTTAGAAAACCCATTTTCTAAGTTGGTGTCAATATTTATTTGTATGATCTCATCAACAAATAAACATTTATTGGTGTTTGTATAGCTTTTTATTGGGTATGACCCGACTTGGATCATAACGTACTGACCACATCAATCTTGTATGTGTCTTCAGCAGAAAGATTTGCGTTCAAGATTTGGAGGCATTACCTATATGATACAAAGTGCACCATATTCACCGACCACAAGAGCTTGAAGTACTTCTTTGAGCAGAAAGATTTGAACATGAGGCAGAGAAGATGGTTGGAGCTTATAAAGTATTATGATTGCGAGATCTATTACCATCCGGGCGAAGCCAACGTGGTGGCGCATGCCCTTAGCCAGAAAGAGAGACCTGAACTGATTCGAGTGAAAGCGTACTAGTTGATCATGACCTCCGACATGATGAAGCAAGTCAAAGAGTTTCAAGATGAGGCAATGAAAGAAGATCATCTTAACTCTGAAAGGATGAGAGGTCTGGTTGTCAAATTTGGTGAAAACACGCTTGGTGTTAGAGCCCGATTTGAAGGAATGTGGATTCCTCGTTTTGGGATCTACGCAAGAAGATCATGGATGAGGCTCATAAGACTCAAAGATGTACCAAGACATGAAGAAACATTATGGGTGGCTGGGTATGAAGCGTGACGTAGTGGAGTATGTGAGTAAGTGCCTTACTTGCTTTCAAATGAAGGCGGAGAATCAGAAGCCATATGGAAAGATCCATCCTTTGGATATATCGGAATGGAAGTAGGAGCACATCACCATGGATTTCATTACGAAGCTACCACATACTCGGAAAGGGTATGATGTCATATGGGTGATAGTTGACCGTTTGACGAAGAGTGCTCACTTCCTACCGATCCGGGATACATATTCATCCGAGAGTTTGGTAGATCTTTTCATTAAGGAGATTGTAACTCGTCATGGTGTACTAGTGTATATTGTGTCTGATCGTGACACCCTGTTTACATCCAAATTTTGGAAGAAATTCCATGATGCTATGGGGACGAGGTTACACATTAGCACGTCTTATCATCCCCAGACTAATGGTCAGTCAAAGTGGACCATTCAGACATTGGAGGACATGCTTCGGGCATGTGTTATCAATTTTGGAGGAAGTTGGGATGACCACTTACCATTATTTGAGTTCTCATATAACAACAGTTATCATGCAAACATTGGTATGCGCCCTTATGAGATGCTATATGGTAGGAGATGCTGAACACCCGTGTGTTGGAGCGACATTGGTCAGAAAGTTGAGCCCAAGATACATAGGGCCTTTCCAAATCATTGTTAGAGTAGGAGAGGTGGCCTATAGATTAGAGTTACTAGATGAGTTAAGTGGAATCCACCGACATTCCATTTATCTCATCTAAGAAAGTGTTTAGCTGATGAAGATATGATTCTTCCACTAGAGGATATTGAGGTAGACGAATGACTCAATTACTTGGAGCAACCGGTAGCGATCATTGATCGAAAAGAGAAGAGACTGAGGAATAAAGTGGTTCCTCTTGTGCGTGTTCTGTGGAAGCACAGAAAGGGATACGAGTCTACATAGGAGACTGGAGAAGGGATGAGGTAACATTACCTACAATTTTTTGAGGAATAACAGGTTTCGGGGACGAAACCTATATAAGGGGGGTGGACTTGTAACACCCGGTTATTTTCTTTGAAGTTGACGAAAGAAGAAAAAGAAATAAGTCCAAAGTCTAGTGACCAAACTTGCCAAAACGGGAAAACCTAAAATGAGTGGGGGTATAAGAGGGGGAAGGCAGCCCACACCCTCCCCCACATTTGTCAAAATCTTCCAAGAGAGAAAGGGGAGGAAACGAAGGTTAAAGCTTCGGTTTTCTTGGTTTTGAGGCAAAAGTCGAGGTGTAGCGGGTTGGATTGAAGCTCTACTCAACGGGGTTGTTTGTGTGAGTTCTAGGACCCCTTTTTACATGTTTTAACCGATTTTGGTGCTTGAACACATGGCAACTCGTTTTTGGTGGTGTTGGGTGAAAAACCTGTATGAATGTGTATGTGTATGTGTGTGATTCGAATGGGGTTTGTTTTCGGACTTGTGTCTGCTTGGATGATGTTATGGTTGTGTTCTTAGGGCTTAGGATGGTTGGTTTTAGCCTAGATCACGTTAGAATGGGACTGGAAGCCGAAAACTGCAGTGCAGGTTTGACTGGAACTGCATTTTGCACCCAGGTAGGGTTATGCGACTAGAAGCCATTCGACCGAATGGCATGCGACTAGAGGCCATACGGTCGAAAGGCATGCGACTGAAGTCCATATGCATGAATGCCATGAGACTGAAAGTCATACGCATGAGGGTCATGCAACTGGAGGAAATGCAGATGAGGGTCATGCGACTATGGGAAATGCGGATGAAGGTCATACGACGGAAGCCCATAGGCACGAATGCCATGTAACTGCAGTCCATACACATGGGAGTCATATAACTGAAGGCTATGCGACAGGATGTCCATACGCCTAATTGTTCAATCGCCCATAGGGTCCATTCGCCTTAGTGTTCTCATACGCATGGAATATCATGCGACTGAATACGGTCCATATGCCCAAGTAGGGCTCATGCGCCCGAAAGAACCTAGTTTATTTTTTTTGTTTTTTGGGGGAACCGTATTATGTAGGCTTTGACTTGGGGGTTCATGTAAGTGACTTTCGAGATCGCAGACATTATGATGGACTTGATGTATGGTGGGTGCTTATGCACGGTTGTATGTATTCGGTATGTTATGTATGCATGTTGTGCCTTGTATGGTGATGTTGTATGTTTATTATGTTCCTTGCTTTGTATGATTGTCTTCCTGTGGCTTTACTTGTACGTTAATGGATGAAATGAAAAGTATTATGTAACGTAAAGTGGAAGATAATGAAAAGAGGAACGAAATGAAGAATGCATGCATTTTTGACCGAACGAATGTAACAAAGTCTTGCAAGCAAATGTAGGGAGGTTCACACTGAATGCAGAGTGTTAGCTCAACCGTGTGTGGGTTAGCTACCCCATGAGGATGCACACTGTGGCTTAATCTGTCTGATTAAGCAAATGTATGGAGGTTCACAGCCAATGAGGGGTTGTCAGCTCAACTGTGTAGGGGTTATATTCCCGATGAGGATGCACACAGGGGTTCAGTCTTTGTGATTGACCAGATGTATGGGGTACTTGTCGCTTAACCCTAGATGAATTGTTTGGTGCTCTAGAGGGGGGTTAAGCACATACAGGACCCATATGAAAACAAGAAGATAATAAATGTACGAAATGAACGATGATGAAGATAATACTTATTAGCTATGTGTACGTACAATGTGTGATGAGATTCTATAGCATGGTATGATTTGAAAGGAAGCAAAGAATGGTTTTAAACGAATGATAAAGTATGTTTTATTTTAAAACTAGAACTTGCTTAGCAATGCTGACTTTTATGTGTTTCCAGTTGGCAGTTAACATTGCTGAGGATGGCACGAGGTGGCTACATAGCTCTTTGGATGGCATTTTTTTATAATTCTTTTGTGATGTAATGCAACATGATTTTTGTAATTTGATAACGCTTTATTGTTTTGCAAAACCTTTTATAATGAAATGAGATGTCTGTTTTAATGATTCCACTGTAATGTTTTTCTTAAATTTGATGAAAATATATGTTTTATGTGCAATGATTGACCAGCTGTAAGCGTCCCGGGAACGGGGCCTTACAGTCTAACGATTGTAGAGGACCTAGACCGAGCACCGTGATCATGTCATTGGCTTCTGTTGTTTTGAAACATTTTGAACTATTACTTTTTATGGTTATTGAAAACAATTCGTACTAATGTTGTATGTACTAGTGTCAATTGGGGGCTAGACTTACTTCTAGCCCTAGATTTTTTTAAACTTTAATGCCATGTGATGTTCTCTCCTTTTGTGCTCTTATGATGGTTTGTTTCCTCTGCCAGATGTTGTTTCTAGTCTATCACGTCCTACCCTACCTGACTCTAGGGTGTGACATTGGGCCAAGTAATTTAAAGCTCTACAAAGACTTTGAGAAACTAATGAAGGATAAAGTTGAAATAAGTGACATAGGGGAACTCAATTTCTTTCTAGGAATTCAAGTGAAGCGAAGTTGAAAATGGCATCTTCAAAATTCAGTCAAAGTATTTATATCACATACTTAAAAGAATCAATATGACTAATTGTAAGGTTGCTAAGACATCCATAGTAAGAAACCACTACCTTAGGCCTGATCTTTAGGGGGAGTGTGTAAATGAACATATTTACATGGTTATGATTGGGCCTCTTATGTACCTCATATCTAGCAGGCCTGATATCATGTTTCTAACATCTATTTGTGCAAGATATCAAGCCAC